>MU783982.1:28304-52587 GCA_026770625.1 Nicotiana glauca | reverse complement strand
CCAACAATGAAAAATAGGAAGAGGAAGGAAAAACTTGTAGAAGAATTCTCCGCCTTGCTCCCAATGTGTTATTTGTCTCCTTAGGTCAAATCTATGTCAAAAATATGTCTCTTTGTCAAAAATAACGTTTTTCTATGTATATATACCAAGTAGGGTCGGGCCCAAACACTTATACCTTCTCCTACGCGAAAAAGGACAAGTTTTAGGCCTGGGTGGCCGCGGTTCTACTGCGGTCGCGGTCAAACCGCGACCAAACACCCTCTCAGCTTCTTCATTCATCTGCAAATGCCTTCTGCCGCGGTTCTGCCACGGTCGCGGTGAAACCGCAGCTTTTCACCCTGTTCCGTTTGGAATTTGGAAAACCTCAAAACATGAAAGTTGTAGCTCTTTGAGTTAGCTTTCCAACCATATATTATAGAGCCAAAATGGAGTTCGGAGAAAAAAGTTATGTCCAATCTACTAGACAGTGCGCAATATGCCTCATCGAGTCTTCGTTTACTCTCAACTATCAACTTTGACCCCCGGACACGATCCCGGCTTAATTCCTTGAGCTTTAACTCAGACTTCAAAGCTTCAAATAACATAAATTCATTCCATAACATCTACATAGCTCGAAATCACACCTACAAGGCATAAAATACACAATTAGTGCAAAACACTAGTGATTAAAGCGCAAACTCAACTAAAGTGCATTAAATTAGAGTGTAATAATCGACTAAAACACGTAATTATAGCCTATCATCAATGCCCCAATACCAGGCGATCAGTCACATGGTATGTGATTAAACTAGGTGATTCTTTGATCTCATAGAAAACAAAGAAGCAACCAACAGTCGGTAGAAGTTTAGCTGAAGCTGAATATAGAAGTATGGCAGCAAGTGTGGCAGAGATTGTATGGCTGGTTGGGTTATTACAAGACATAGGTGTGATAGTTTCCCAACCAATTCACCTTCACTGTGATAGCAAAGCAGCCATCCAAATTGCTGCAAATCCCACTTTCCATGAGCGTACCAAACACATAGATATTGATTGTCACTTTGTTCGGAAGAAGATTAAGGAAGGACTTATTGAGACCAACTACATTGGGACTCAGTCTCAACTTGCAGACCTTCTTACAAAAGGATTGGGAGTTAGCCAGCATCATCTTCTTCTATCCAAGCTAGGAGTGCTCGATGTCTTTCACCCTCCAGTTTGAGGGGGAGTAATGAAATATGGAGAAGCATAAGTGAAGTTGTACTAACTGTAATTAGCTAGACTAATTATGATTAAGTAATGTCATTAATAGTTAGTTAAAATGTCAGCTTATAGTTAGTTCAAAAGTCACGTGCTGTGCACGTGAGAGGTGAAAGGGTCGTGTATATAGGCTGTGTATCAGCCTTCAATTTCAGATCAATAATACAGTTATCTTCTTCCTCTCTACTCAATCTCTCTAAGATCTCAATTCAACAATTATTTATCAAGATATATAAGACAATGATCTCAACATGTCTACACAATAGAGCTGGCGTTCGTTGTTAATTGGTTCCATAGCAGGGTGATAATACCAGATGACGATTATTTTGTGCTCTAAACAATTCTCGTAGCAGTTTTGATCAGAAGTAGAATAAATAAATAAATAAATCAATTTCTAAATAATCCAAAGAAGTAGAAGACTTTCACATAACTTGTGGCCTAATAATATATATGTATAGTACATAAAACTCAGTAACATTCCAAAGGTAAACAAATGCAAATAGTTAAGAAAAGGTCAGATTAGTACCTTTTGAATTACTCTTTACAAAATCTCAAGATTTGTACAACAAGAAACATAAAACAAAATGTAACTTAAGACTATTTTCTCTTTTTGTCCTACATTTCCGAGCATCAATTCTACACAAATTTGATGATCTCCTATTTATAAATACAAAACAAACACACAACACATTCTAAAATCAGAATGGTGGTTCATATGGAAAAAGCCCCATATATAATTCTTGATCTTGAATTCTTCGTATAATTTCTTCATAATTTGCGACTAATTAGGCCGCAAACTGTCACTAATGCGACAATTAGCGACTGATCTACATGGGGTTCCACTTCTAGAGTTAGCACATCATCTCCATATGCGAATCCTCTTGTTGATTGCTTTTGTTTTAACTGCAATAAATAACAGTTTTTACCGTCAGTACATATAACTTAAACTCAAACGAAATATATATAAAAAAAGTTATATGAATCTAAGATTTCAAAGGACCAACCTCAGCAACAACTTCGCCAGCATTATTTGTAACTTTAAATGATGATTTTCTGTCCAATTTTTGAATCTTGTAGCAACTTTCAATGGATTTTTCATATCCCAAATTCACATTACATATAACATTTCCTCTTGAAAATGTGCAATTCTTTCTTACTTGAAACCATGGCCTCCCTTTAAATCCACCACATAAATATCCATTCCAACGCCCAAAAACTCTTAATTTCTGCAATAAAAAAAAACAAATTAGAACATATTTCAACTTCCATAACATGAAATATAATTTTTTTTTTTTAAAAAGTTCAAACTGATTTTTTTCCCAATATTTACCTCTTTTTTAATAGAGAAGAGAACTTGTCCATTGAGATCCATAAGAAATACTTCACTACTACATCTTTCTTGATAATTATCAACCCTAAAAACAAGTTCACCTTTGGAATTAAACACAGTACAACCATTCCCATGAAAAACTAGTGATTTCATCCATATAGTAAAAGTTTCTCTTATAGATGTAACATAAGGAGAAGAAGGAGAAGAAGAAGAAGAAGAAGGAGGTGAAGATATATTTTCTGGATGTATTTTTCCCATTAGAGCAAAATTAAGTAAAAGCTTGGAATAAAGAAGAAGAAGAAGAAGATGAAAGGACTTGAAAGTAGGTTTTGGATTATGCTTGTACATAGAATAGGTGAGAAAGAAGTTGAAAGGCTATAAATAGAAGTTGAAGAAGCCACCAATAAAATAATACTAGCTGAAGAAATTATCAAGAAAGTAGTAAACATTTGACTTAGAAAACATTTTTGCCACGTTTACGTGTAATAGTGACGAGGATTTTAATTTTATTGTTTTTTTCTTCTTCATCCTATTTGCATTGAGTCCGATTAAATTTTGGTAGGCGTTTGGATATAAGAATCGTAAAATTTAAAAAATGGTAAAAAAAAATTCAAGTGAAAATGATATTTGAAATTTAGAGTTGTGTTTTGGACATAAATTTCAGTTTGCATTGTTTTTGAAGTTTTGTGAGTGAAAATTTTGAAAAATAATTTTTTTAGTTTTTTAAATTTTTAAAAATTTCCAAAATGCATCTTCAAGTGAAATTTGAAAATTTTATGAAAAATATTGATTTCGAAAAAAGTAAAAAAAATTTGAAAAAATCTTCCATCAAATTTTATGTCCAAACGGGCACTAATCGCGCCTGAAAAGTTTTATACTAGGGGCAAAATGTTCTGATCCCGAACAAAAGCGACTTATTATTCACGGTACGATCTCGAAACTTCTAATTAAGCTCTCGTTTGACCATAAATTTTGGCTACATTTTAAAAAAAATTTAAAAATATTATTTGTTTATAGAATATGATAAGTTTTTGAAAAAAAAATTGAAATTGTTTTTTAAGTTCCAAAAACTGTTTTCAGTGCAGTTTTTATGTAAAAAAATTTCTTCCACTCACAAAATATATATTTTTTCAAATAAAATAATGTCCAAACACAACTTCGATTTTCAAAATTATTTTTCAACAGAACTTAAAAACCTCTTTTTTCATGTTTCAATAAAATCTATGTCCAAACGTTAGCTAAATATAAAAGAATACTTATCATTTTACCCACCTTTAATAGTTTGTGAATTTTATTGTCTTTTATTTATTCTTCCAGTGTGTCTGTATTGGCAATATTAAAGTAGAACATGACTGTTCATTCAGTTTATTTTATTCTTATGTGTCTGTTTGTATACCCTATATAATATGCTTTTTGTACCACTGAGGTGGCTTTGTGGAGAACCACTAAACCAGAAGAACAAAGATGTAAATTTCTCCTTTATCCTTTTCCTTTTCCTTTTCCTTGGAGCTAAGGATTCTATTTGAAGTTTTGGGTGAAAAGATTTATAAAAAGTTCCAAAATATAATGTGGTCTATATATAACTCTCACTTGGCAAATATTGAAGACAAAAAGCTTATTCGAAGTCTTTATTGTCCATTAATTCTATCAAATGATTCATCAATTGGCATCTCTAAAATCCTTTTCCAGTTTTATTTCTAATCATTCTTTAGGTAATTCTTACCACAAAAGTTAATTTTTTAATTTGAGTTAGGTTCAAGAACGTGTATTTTTCGAACATAGTATGAGAATCAGATTCATCCCTACTTCTCGATTTACTTGGTACTGATTCCGTTTTATATTGTTCCCTCTCCAATTATTTTGGGTACCGTTAGACTATCATATTACAGTGGTTTAGAATATAAGTTGTAATTGGCTCCTTATATAATCTTAGACAACTCATCTTATGAGCTGATTTTTGAGTTTAGCTTAGGCTTTAAGTCTATTTTCTTAACACAAATCCCTGAATTGGCCAAAGGAACCTGCTACTCATTACATTTTTTTAACATTTTACTTTCATTATAATAGATTTCAATGGTTCGGGCATGCGCGGAGAAAAAGCCCAGTTGCTCCGGTAAGTAAGTGTGAGCAGTTAGCTTTGGCGGGTATGAGAAGAGGTAGATGGTGGCCTAAGAAGTATTGGGGAGAGGTGATCAGGCAGGACATGACGTGGTTTCAGATTTCCAAGGACATAACCCTTGATAGGAAGGTGTGGAGGTCGAGCATTAATTTAGGGTTGTAAGTTAGGAGATAGTTGAGCATTTTTCTACTTCGTATCGGGTGTGAGGCTAGCCTGATAGTGTTTCGTCTTAAATTGCTAGTGGTTAATATTGTGTTCACACTATTCTCATGTTTTCCATAGTATGGCCCTATCGGGCCTTATTTACTTGCTATTGGTATTATTTTTCATCTACTTTCTGGTTCTTATTATGTTGTTACTATTTCTATGATTTCTGTTGATGGCACTGAGTGCATGATGACCCAAAAGGTCATCACTTATTTTTAAATAAATTTTGCGTTCCGAGGCCTTAAAAAAAACCTATTTCAGCTTCACCATGATTTGCATGCGCAGTCCAGGCGCATAGCCGGAAAGCTATTATGTGAAAAATTGTGGAAAATATTGAAATTTTGACTTAAAATGCATTTAAATTGACTTCGGTCAACATTTTGGGCAAACAGACCCGGACCCATGATTTGACGGTCCCGAAGGATCAGTGAAAAAAATATGAGATTTGGGCGTATGCCCCGAATCGAATTCCGAGGTCCCAAGCACGAGAAATGAATTTTTTTAAAGAATTTTGTTTTCTGGAAATTTCTATGAGTTTTGGGATGAAATGCATTTAGAATTTGATGATAGCGGGCCCGTATTCTGGTTACGGATCCCGGTACAGGTCTTATATGTGAAATAAGATGAGCCAAAGAAATTTGGTAAGAAACAGAAGTCGTTTGGGGTGATTCGGACCCGTAATTATGAAAATTCCTACTTTGAAAGTTTTGAGATTTTTCTTAGAAATCTATACTAAATTCGTCGCTTAAGAGGTTATTTTGAGGATTTGATCGCACGAATAAGTTCATATGATGTTTTTGAGTTAGTATGCATGTTTGGTTTGGAGTCCTGAGGGCTAGGGTGAGTTTCGGATATGTCACGAAAGGTTTTAGAACTCATAAAAGTTGCAAGTTTTTCAGTTTCTGGTGTTCTGGTATTTTATTCTTCTCGTTCGCGGAAGAACTCTCGCGTACGCGAAGGGTTAGTCAGGCAAAAGGAAATCTCCTTCTACGCGAATGCGAGACACAGGACGCGAACGCGAAGCTTTGGGGGTGTTTCCCTTCGTGAACGCGGTCCTGCTATCGCGAACGTGAAGGCCTTTGGGCCTGGGGAGAGGGAAGGGAATTTTGTGCATCGCGAACGCGGCCACTGGTCCGCGAATGCGAAAGCTCGAGGAGTTAAAGCTCCGCGAACACGAGCCAACGAATGCGAATGTGAAGGTTATCAAAGCTGAACCCATCGCAAACGTGACAGGCCTATCGCGAACGCGATGAAGGCATGTCTAGTGATTTTAAAACAGAAGCCAAAACGGTATTTAACCAAAATTTCATAACGTCTTCTTCCAAACTCCAAATTGGGCGATATTTGAAAGAGAATTTCATCACTAATCCATAGGTATGTAATCTTAGACTCATTTTCTTCAATTTCCATTAACAACCATTAGATTTCTAGGCTTAAATCATGTTCTTAAGGATAGAAAATTAGGGATTTGGGTAAAGTTGGGGCTTATTGTATATTTGGGATTCAAACTTCGTTTTGGGGTCAAATTTTGGAACTAATTATATATTCGGGTTCGTGGATGAATGGGTGATCGGGTTTTGGTCCGAACCTCGTATTTTGACCAAGCGGGCCTGGGGTCAATTTTTGACTTTTTATGAAGAATGATTGGAAAGCTATAATTAAGTATTGGAATTGGATTGTTTAATTTTTATTGATGTTATTAAGTCGATTATGTCTAGATAAAATTGATTTGGAGCCAAATTCAAAAGAAAAGCCGGTGTTTGAGGCTTGAGTTGGCCGTGAAAGTTCGAGGTAAGTGTTTGGTCTAACCTTAGCTTGAGGGATTAGGAGTTGTGTCCTATTTGCTACATGTTACTTGTCGAGTACGATATATAGGCATGTTGACGAGTATCTATACGTTGGTGTCAAGCATGAACGTGAGTCTTAAATTGAAATTGTTGCATTCTTAAATAATACTTCAGATGCTTAAGTTGATGATTCTCTGTTTTTAGCAAGGATTTATGATTATTCTCGTGGAAATTACTTAGAATTGAGTATTGGAGTTAGTTGAGGTAGTTAGATCTTGGAACAAGTTTGGTTAAAATTGTTTCTCCCTTGCCGGAATGTATTTACTTATGCTGTCGATTTTCTTGTCGAGATAGCGTTGTTTCTTTATTGGTCCCTTGTCGGGACTCTATTTGTGAATTGGTATTGAACTGTATATGCGGATCAGGTTGTACGCTGCAACAATGATATAAATGGATCGGGTTGCATGCTGCAACAGTAATATAAATGGATCGGGTTGCAAGCCGCAATAATGATATAAATGGATCGGGTTGCACGCCGCAACAGTGATATAAATGGATCGGGTTGCACGCTGCAACAATGATATAGTTGGATCAGGTTGCACGTTGCAACAGTGATAAATGATAGGAATCGGGTTGCACGCTACAACAGTGTTATTATTGTTTTGTTGTAGATCTTAAATTGTTCTCATGTATTTCTTTTAATTACTGTTGGTATTTATATTCACCATAGCATATACCCCTCCCATATTTACTTGTTTATTTATGTGTTATTTTTCACAGCATATTATATACTGCATATGTTTATTTGTAGTCTGGTCCTAGCCTCGTCACTACTTTGCCGGGTTTAGGCCAGGCACTTACCAGCACATGGGGTCGGTTGTGCTGATACTATAATTTGCACTATGTGCAGATTCCGGAGCGACAGCGTTTGGACCATAGCATTTGGGTGGCTGCCTTCAATCCAGCTAGAGATCCCGAGGTAGTCCTGCAGGCGTCCGCAGGCCCGCCGTTCTCTTTTATCTTTATATGTATTTTGTTTTCATCTACTTCCGAGATAAATAGTGCTTTTCTTTCATACATTTATATGTTGTAATCATAGACAGTCCGTGATATTGTGACACCGGATTCCGGGTAGAGATGTATGTTGGCATAGTCATACTGGTTATGGTTAAATTATCAGATTAAGTATTTCTCTTGTTTTATTTATCGTTAATGCTTCACTGTTGATTACATGTTAGTTTAAATTGTTATAAAGGGCTAATAAATGGGTTAATAATTCTACAATACGCGGCTTGCCTAGCTTCCACGAGTAGGCGCCATCACGACTCCCAAGGGTGAAAAATTCGGGTCGTGATAGTGCATTTGTCTCTTTTTGTCTTCTTGAGCCGAGGGTCTTTCGAAAACAGCTTTTCTATTTCCTCGGGGTAAGGGTAAGATTTACGAACTCACTACTCTCCCAAAACCCTAATTGTAGAATTTCATTGAGGTGTTGTTGTTGATGCTTTCATTGTAATAGATTTCCTTTTTTTTCTTTTTCTTTTTACACATGAATTTTTTTTGGTCAGAATTTAGTGATTTGAATAATCAGTACGACTTTGAGATTTAATAATTTGCTAATTCCGAAGTCAACTCCCTTAATATTTTGCTAATTCCATTTTCATTATGGCCAAAGTCAGTGGGGTTCCACTCTTGTTTGTGTAACAACCACTAACATTAATTTCTTCAAAAATGTAATAAAATATAAAACAAAGAGGGAGTGAAAGAACTGTTCAATGTCAAGAGGGACGCAATTAGAAGTTCTAATTAAATCCACTTAGGGGCAAACTAATTTTCTTTTTATAAAAAAGAATGATGTCAATATAGGAAGGATTATCACTGATTAAATTAATATAGTGGTCGTTATTAATTGCTTGAGTGGGTTATTTTACGTGCTTATCACTTGATGAGGGATTATTAGGTACTGATAATGACCAACTGTTTATTCTACATTATTTAGAAACAGTGAAAAATGTAAGATAATATAAATATACTTAATTTTTACAAATTATTTAACTATACTACGTGGTAGTTGTTATCAAAACGAGTAAACACGAAGTGCACATTATTAAATTAGTTACAATAATTAAGGTGATGTCCACTTAGAATTTCACACTCCCATAAAAAGTTGGAGCTGGTAAATTGACGTCCATATTGATCTTTAGTGGAACTAAGAACCAGTAAATTCTTCACTTATTGGATGTGATATTTAATAAATTTAAACAAAATAAAATATTATCCTTTTCCGTGATTTTTCTAACATTGGACGGCAAACTCCACCATGTACCGTCAGAAGAAAATAATTATTATTTTGGTTGGATATTATGATTAATTTGACTTTGATATTATTAGAATAGTCTGGACTCAGGGTGAAGTTCCTAGATGTAATAATTTGAAGCTTAAAACCGTCAAGGTTCTCAATCATTACGATTATTATTAGTTTCTATCATCTAAAATTTTAGTATTCTTATTTAACCAAAAATAGGGGTTTCGGTCAAAAGCTTTATCTTAAAAGAATTCGAATTACTGATAATCAAATATATAATAAAAAAAAAAAATTGACTTTAATAAATAAAAGAAAGCAAAATAGATCAGTATATTGCAATAGTATTTCGTGTCCTTACAAATGTTCAATCTTCTCCTTTTATAGTTATCTCTAAGTAATATGTTTTCCTCTTATCATAATAGAATCTTATGACAATTAACGGCATTTAATGTAACGTTATAATTGGTAATCATAACTGATTCAATACAAATTCCACAATATTTTTCGTAATTAATGCCTATTAATTACCAATAATACGTATTTGTACCCTTTTTGCTATTTAGGTTCATTCTTCTTATATGACCGCCGAATATTAATATGTACAAGCACTTTTCCTTTCTGACTCCCTTGGACCTCTGCTCGTGCATGTTGAAGCTCATGCCTCCTCAATTATATTTTGTCAATCAGTCACATTTCTACTAGTCCATGTGTCACGACATATCACCTCATATTTAATTCTATACACGAACTTAATTTTTTCCAATACAGATAGTCTCCCCATTTGCCATTTATTCTTCAATAGAATATTTGGGAAGTGGATCTCATTAAAGCGAAAATATTTGCTGCCATTATTTCTTCTCTTGAACTCACGCTTCATATGTCACTTCCATTTAATGTCCATGATATGTGGCATCCCCGGTTGGTTCTGCAACTTTTCAGTGCTTTTTAAGGATTTTTTACGGCATCATTAATTACGAAACGACAACTTCCATCATGACGTTTCCATCATTGCACATTTTCCTTTAACAGTTGCTTCTGAGTATAAATATAAGTTTTCATCTTTGTCTTTCTCATAAAAGGTTCAGAATATTCAACTCTAGTTTTCTTCTTCCTCGTAGTACTATGCCTTCTTCAAACCCTAACCCTCGGAGAGTCCCTATTGATAACAATCTTTCTCTTGCTCCTATTAGAAGTAGGAGAAGAGGAAGACTTCGTAGTTTAGGTTCTTCATCTTTACGAGGTCCTTCTCTTCCTTCTACGAGTTCAACTCCACCCTCTAGAACTAGAGGTTCTCTTTCCCAAAGGTCCTCATCTAGAAATAAAGAACCCAATGAATCTCTTCGTGAACCTTTGGTAGATGAAATTTTTCCTGCTGAACTATCTATTTACAGTGATAGAGAGTCCATCAGAAACCAAGTTTCCTCTATGTCTTCAGTAGATCGTGCTGACATTTACCCAACTCAGATCACTGAAGGTTTGATTTTTGTGGTTCGTAGAGATTGTTATTGGAGTCATGATTTCCCCATTATAATTCCCAATGCAAACCAAAGAATCACTTCTTACTTGACTGGGTTTTCTTTCGTATATACATACCCTTTTACATTGAATTTCAAGCCCCCTATTGACCCTGTTATCATCAAATTCTGTCGCTTTTTCGATGATTGCTTAGGACAAATTGGCCCCATCATGTGGAGGGTTGTTGCTTGTTTGAGGCATTTGGCCAACATGACTGGCTTGCCTTTTACTTTCTTCCATTTAATCCACCTTTATTCTCCCAAAATTTTCCGTTATAAATTTTGTTAGTAGATAGAAGCAAGAGAGTTCTGGTCAGCCCAGAGGACGATAAAGACCGTGGCAGGTATGCAAGGTTTGTTGTTGCCCCCACTGTTGGTTTAGCGGGTGAAGAGAATGTTCCATTTCCTTAGAAGTGGAATTTTGCACGTAAGTTTACTTTTCATAACTTTTCTATACCTTTTTCTCAATTTTGATGGTTGTCATTTTAACTTCCTCTTCTTTTTCAGCAACCATGGGAACTGTTGATGAGATTTTCAATTTCCGTGGTTGGGTAGGAAAGTTGTTAAGTGTTGCTCTGATAGATGGTAGATCCTAGAAAAACCTTTCTCATCGGTTTGGTTGGAAAGTGAAAACTCACGGTAATTGCTTTTTCCCTTATATCCTTCGTATTTCCATTCACTTCTTTACTTAGAACTTATCTTGATCCTTCTTCTTATCTGGATTTCCCATTCGAGGCGTAAGTGCTGAGGCCGTCGTAGCTTCCAGAGTTTCTTTGAAAAGAGCCCAAAAGATAATTTTGGGTTTTTCATCGAAAAGGAAGGCTTCTGTTGTCCAAGATTCTGAAGAAAAAGAGGAACAAGATGAGAATTATTTGGTTAAAAGGCCTCGAGCTAGAAGATGCATTATTTCAGATGATGAAGCGCCTCCTCCTCGTTTTGTTCCTTTAACCAAGCATATTGAAGCCACCTTGGTAATTTCCAATGATGACACTCCAACGGCTGCTCGTGATTCTGTTGATTAGTTTTTTGCTCGTGGGTTTGATAGTGAAAGTTTGGGTCCAGTTTCTGATAAAGTGCCCCTTGCCTTATTTTTCATGCCTGCTCCTGTGACATCTTCATTACCAGTTGTGACTGTTGCCGTTGTTGCTCCGCCGCAGGCTATTTTGACTCCTTCCATAGTTCCTCCTACAACTGTTCATCACATTGAAGTTGTTTCCTCAAGTGGAAGTGGAGCTATGAAGCAAGTTATCATCGAGGTTCCTGTTGATGGTAATATTTTAAGAAAATCAGGTCGGGTTGATGTGTGGTTGAAACCTCTGATTGGTCCAGTTGAGAGATCCAAGCTTGAGAGTCACAACTCTTTGATTTGGATGAATGGCATAGTGCAGTCATCCATAAGGTATTCCTTTTCATGCTTTGTTATTTGTATCTTCTATTGGGGTTCTTACCTTTCCTCTCTTTTCTTTAGATCAACCTTGTTGGTACAGATATGATGAAGAGGGTTTCCCACACGGAGCAGTTAATGCATGATTACCAAATTGAAGCGGAAAATTGGAGAGAAGAATATGAAAGTCTTCAAATTGATATGGAAGTGTTTGAAGAGAGCAAGTGCACCTTAAAGCAACAATTGAAGGTTTTAACTTCAGAGTTGGCGGTGGAAAAGGCTTCCTCAAACCAAGCTAGAAAAGATAAGAATCCCCTCGAAATATATTTTTCTGAGCAACTCTCTAAGGCTAGTGAAGAGATCAGAGAATTAAGGGATTTGTTAAGTGAGAAAGAAGTTTACGCCGGTGAACTTGTGCAAACTTTGACTCAAACTCAAGAAGATCTTCGTGAGTCTTGCGATAAGGTCCGTTCTTTAGAAAGTTCACGTTCTTCTCTTCAAGCTTCTTATGATTCTGCCTTAGCTGAGAATGAAAAGCTCAAAAGAGAAATTGATTAATGGGAGAAATATTACGAGATTCTTGAGGACAAGACTACAATTGAAGTGAGTTGGCAATTTTAAACACTCGCCATGACACCCTTGTGGAAGCTAGCCAAGAGGGCGTTAACTTGGAGGCTGAATTAGCTAAGATAAAAGAAACTATTGAAAAGACTCAGCAAGGCCAAGACTTTCCCTCTCCCATGGCTGATACTCCCGAGCATATTGAAGATGATATGGGTACGGTGAATGCACCAACTTCTTCAAGCCAACTTGAACCTACTGCTGCTGGTGACCCTGCTTTAGTCCCTTCTTCAGCTCCTCAGTGATAAGTTTATGAAATGTGACTTCTCTTCTTTTTTTGGTGGAATGTGGTTATAACCCCCGGTCCCATTTGGGGGTTTAGTTTTTGGAAATGACAAGTCCCCAGACCTTTTTGGGGGAGTTTTGTATGAATGATAAATAGTTTATGACTAAGTTCATACTTAGTCTAAACTTTTCAATATTAAGAAGTTTTCTATTTTGACTTAGTTATTCTGAGCTTCTGTTTTGTTCGTTCTTGCCTTTATACTCAAGGAATTGTTAGATAGTTCGTGGGTTTATACTTTACCCTTTTTGCATTTTTGTTTCATAAAATGCTTTCTCAATTTCATAAATATTTGAAACAAACATGAATTTTATAAAAAAAAAAGAACCCTTTTATATTCGACACTTAATGAAGAAGACGTCTCAACTTCATGATGGTGTAAATGTACGACAAAAGAAATAGGAACACATATGTTTCTTGAAATAACTTTGATAAAGTTTTCATTTGAACTTTGTCAAGTTTAAATAACATCTTGCATGCATTTAAATAACTTCTGTAACCTTTTCATAACTATTTTCTTTACAACAAATTTCAAAAAAGGCAATAAAACCCAATGTTTTTATTTATAACTCTTTTCTATACCTTTAACCTCAATATCATAAGGTCTTCTTTTGATTGTCTTTATTTTATTGGCTCGTAACTTTGCTTTGCACTTGATTCATGCAATGAGTAGACTCATGGGCTTTGATTTGAACTTTGAATATTTATCAGTCTTTTTTGCCTTATTTATACATATGTCCTATGTATATTATATAGTCCCCCAAGTGTTTGAGCTTTGAAGAATGAAATCTTGAGCACTTGATTACTCCTCTAATTCGGTCCTTTTCCTGAAAAGGAAAAAGGTACAGCTCGGAGGTACGATTATAGATGAAGACTGTTTAACCCGTTTGAATTTCTATCGTTGTAATCCTAGACCAGGAATTTATACTTTTCCATGTGTCTTGCAGGTCGTGATTCATCATTTAGTATGGGTTAGCTTTTTGTCTATCATCTAAAATCGTTAGTAAAATTTTAACAATTCAAGAATAAAATTTTAAAATGAGGATACATGATCGTGGATACTTCTTTTCCTTAGAAATAGTATCTCTTCAGATGAACAACATCCCAATGTGAAGGTAATATCTTGCCATCCATTGTTTCTAGCTCGTATGCTCCTTTTTCTGCGTTACCGTAAATTTTATAAGGTCCTTCCCAAGTTGGACTTAACTTTCCCGCATTAGCCGCTCTCGTGGATTGAAAAACCTTCTTGAGTATGGAGTCCCCAATCTTGAAGTATCTTAGGCGAGCTTTCCGATTATAATATCATTCCATAACTTGCTTTTGTGCTGCCATTCTTATTAATGCAGCTTCCCTTCTTTCTTCAAGTAAATCTAAGTTTATTCGAATTTCTTCTTCATTATATTCCTCAGTTGCTTATGCATATCTCATGCTTGGCTCCCCTATTTCGACTGGAATCAAGGCTTCAGCTCTGTATACCAGTGAAAATGGTGTTTCTCCTGTGCTTGTTTTTATTGTTGTGCGGTAAGCCCATAAAACAACAGGTAACACCTCTGGCCAATTGCCTTTGGATTCCTCTAATCGTTTATTCAAATTTTTGATAATAACTTTATTCATTGATTTGGCCGAGGGACAGCCTCTCTGCCCTTTCGGGTAGGGGTAAGGCATGTGTACATCTTACCCTCCCCAGACCCCACTTTGTGGGACTATACTGGGTAGTTGTTGTTGTTGTAACTTTATTCATTGATTTATCTTGTCCATTACCCACTGGATGGTAAGGAGTTGAGGTAATAGTTTTGATTTGCCAACTTTGAAAAAATTATGTGATCTGTGTGCCTATAAATTGCGGGTCGTTATCACATACGATTTCCTTTGGTACGCCGAATCGACATATGATATTTCGCCAAATTAAATCTCTTACCTCTTTTTCTCGTACCTGTTTAAAAGCATCTGCTTCCACCCACTTAGTAAAGTAATCAATGAGTACTAACAAAAATCTTGCCTTGCCTTTTGCTTATGGTAGTGAACCCATGGTATCCATCCTCCACTTCATAAAAGGCCATGGTGCAATGACTGGATGTAACAATTCTGTAGGTCTATACATATTGTTGTCGTATCTTTAGAACTTATCACATTTAGCCACAAAATTTTCCGCTTCTTCTTCCATTTTGGGAAAATAATAGCCAGCTCTAATCATGGTTTTTACTAAAGATCTTCCTCCCGCGTGATTCCACAATGCCCTCGTGTATTTCTCTTATCACATAATCTGTTTGAGAAGGTCCAAGGCATCTTGCTAAAGGACCACCGAACATTTTACGATAAAGATTACCTTGTTTTAAACAGTATCGAGCAGCTTTTTTGCGAAGCGCGGGAGCCTTTTTCTTATCTTCAGGGATGGTTCCATACTGCAAAAAAGCGACAATCTCGTTCCTCCAATACCAGATTAAGTTATTGAAATTTACCTCGTTCTTTTCATGATCAAGTACTGAATGAAACAAATAAATTACAAAAGCATTTTCATTACTTTTCACGTCTGCTGCAGATGCTAGATTAGCTAGGGCGTCTGCCTCGACATTTTCCTCTCTTGGTATCTGCACAACTTTCTAGGTTTGGAATTGCCTAACTAGATCACGTGCCTTCTCTAAATATTGTTGCATTCGTGCTTCCCTAGCTGTATAAGTCCCCAGCATTTGATTAACTACGAGCTGCGAATCGCTTTTGATTACGAGCTGCAGTTCTAAGTTGATATGTGATGTCATATTCACTCAATTCTATGACCCACTTGGCTAACCTACCTGATAAGTCATGTTTGTGTAATATATTACGTAGGGGATAGGTAGTCACTACAGAGATAGGGTGGCATTGAAAATAAGGCCTTAATTTCCTAGATGCCATGATTAATGCGAGTGCAAGTTTTTCTAGCTGAGGATACCGTGTCTCCCCATCTAATAATGACTTGCTAACATAATAAATTAGAGATTGTTTACCTTGGTCTTCACGAACCAAAACAGGACTAACCGCTACTTCTGAAACAGCAAGGTAGATAAGCAACCTTTCCCCATCTTTTGGTTTTGCGAGCAACGGTGAATTTGACAAGTATACTTTCAGGTTTTTGAGCGCTTGTTGACATTCCTCAGACCATTCGAACTGATCTTGCTTTTTAAAAGCTGAAAAGAACTTAAAGCATTTTTCCGATGACTTGGAAATAAATCTTCCCAAGGCTGCAATTATTCTCGTCAGTCTTTGTACCTCTTTCTTACTTGTAATCATATTAGGAATTTCCTCAATAGCTTTAATCTATGCGGGATTTACTTCAATTCCACGGTTAGAAACAAGAAAACCTAAAAACTTACCTGATGAAACGCAAAATGCACATTTCTCGGGATTCAGCTTCATATTGAATTTACGGAGAATCTGAGATGTATCAGATAGGTACTGTATATGATTCTTGATTGTTGGGATTTCATCAGCATATCATCCATGTATACTTCCATGGTTTTCCCTAAATGTTCTTGGAATATTTTGGTCACCAATCTTTTGTATGTGTCACCGACGCTTTTGAGGCCAAATGACATTACTTTATAAAGGTAAGTCCCCCTATATGTTATAAATGAAGTTTCCCCTCATCTAGGGGATCCATTTTCATTTGATTATACCCTGAATATGCATCTAGGAAACTTAACAATTCATGTCCTGCGGTAGCATCAATTAGTTGATCTATATGTGGTAACGAAAAAGAATCTTTAGGACAATCTTTGTTTAGGTCAGTGTAATCTATACAAACTCGCCATTCACCATTCTTTTTTTGTACTACTACAGTATTAGCTAACCAATTAGGATACTATACCTCACAGATTGACCCAATTTTTAAAAGTTTTTGCACCTCATCTTGAATCACCTGATTTTTAAATGATCCCTGCTTTATTTTCTTTTATTTGATAGGTGTATAGATGGATCTTCATTTAACTTGTGAGTCATTACTTCCGGAGGTATTCCTATCATATCAGAGTGGGACCAGGCAAAACAATCCACGTTAAATTTTCAAAAATTCAATCAACTTACCTTTCATTTTATGACTTAAGTGGCCCGGATGTAGACTTTTCTTTCAGGCCTTTGAATGAATAGTTCTACATCCTCCAACTCATCAGTCGTTATTTTGATGTTTCCATTTTCTTCCGGTTCTTGGATGAAATTGGGTCTTGAGTCCACATCCGTTCACCCGTGTTCAGTTGAGGCTTGTGTTGTAACGTCCTCAACTGGATTCTGTAATTGCTATTTTTCTTCATTTTTTTGCTTGAATCTGCTACGGAGTTGATGCTCCTAGGATTCTATTGATCACTACGGATTTGATGGATTATCCATTGTGATGGGAATTTAATGACTTGATGTAATGTAGATGGTAAAACATCCATTTGGTGAATCCACGGTCTCCCAAGAATCATATTGTAAGCCATATCCATCTCTACCACCTGAAATTTCGTATCTTTGACAACTCCCTCTGCGAATGTTGTAAGTACTACCCCCCCTTTCATCACGATGCTTGAATTATCAAATCCAGATAAAGTATGCGCATTGGGTACTAACTTATCTTCAGCTTGCATCTCGCTTAACACTCTTAGCAAAATGATGTTCACGAAGCTACTTGGGTCAATCAAAACTCGTTTTACGTTAGTGTCATATACAAGTAGAGATATTACTAGTGCATTGTTGTGTGGAGTTAGCACGCCATCTGCATCTGCATCATCAAATATAATACTTTCTTCCTCTAAAATATGTCGGACCTGCTTCCCGTGTGTAACTATGACTTTTGAAACTTTCCTGGTTGTCGTGTACGTCACACCATTAATTTCTTATCCCCCGCTTATAATGTTAACGGTCCTTTTTGGTGAAGGAGGTTTAGGTGGCTCTTGCCTGTTTTTCATATATGCTTGTTTACCTTTTTTACTAAACAACTCAGTAAGATATCCTTGCTTTAACAAATGGTCAACTTCACCATGCAACAATCTACAATCCGCCGTTTGTGACTGTGATCATGGTGAAACTCGCACTAATGATCAGGATTTCATTTGTTTGGGTTTTATCTCATTTCTTTTAGCCAGCGTACCATGTCGCCCATGCTCCTCAAAACATCCACCAATTAGGACGTGCTTACATTGAAACTGTAACCGTTGATCGTCGCCTTAGAGCTTCTATCATCACCACGCATCTCCCGTGTGTCCCGCTCTTTTCTGAACTTTGAGGATGAACCTGATTCTGTCTCTCGAACTATGATCATACCTTGAGTTATCCTATTTCAACTGTGAGTATTTTCCTGCTGGTCCCATGTAAGGCTCGTATCTATTTTTACCGGACCTTTTTCTAGTTTCAGCGCGCCTTGAATTTACCCTCTCTTCTTTTTGAAACTGGTAATAGTATCTTCTTCTATCCGCAACTTCGTGTTGTATCTGTTGTAAACGTCATTCCAAGTTGTTGCTGGAAATTTTCGTAGACTTTCCTTGAGTCATCTCATGGCCTCCGAACTCTTCTCATTTAGATTGCTGGTAAATGCCATAGCTTCCCAGTTATCAGGTACGCGTGGCAACGTCATCCTTTTATGCTGGAATCTGTCTACGAATTCTCTAAGCAACTCCGAATCTCCTTGTTTTATTTTGAAAATATCCTCCATTCTTTTTTTGACTTTTTGAGCTCCCGAGCGTGCTTTGTAAATGAATCTGCAAGCTCAGCAAAAGAATTTATAGAATTTTCGGACAAACCATGTTAATGCTCCCTTAGTGAGTATTTCACCGAATATTTTGACCAACACTGATTCAATTTCTTGTTTGGTTAAATCATTGCCCTTTACGCCAGTTGTGAATGCAGTCACGTGGTCTCGTGGATCAGTTGTGCCATCGTATTTTGGGATATCGGGCATCTTGAATTTCTTCGGATTCAGCAGAGGAGTAGCACTGGGCTTCCAATGTTGTTGTGAATATTCATCCATATCTATTCCCTTGATTACAGGTGGCGCTCCAGGTATTTGCTCTATGCGATCGCTTTGCTCCTTGAGCTATTTCTGCAAGGTTAATACTAAATTTTGTAAATCAGAATTAACTATATTGCCTGGTTTGCCATCAAGAGACTCGCTGGGAGTTCCACCACTGCCTGAATTAACGAGTCCAGAATGTGGGTTTTCCAAAGTATTATTATTTGGAGTTGGTGTTGGTGGTGCGACCAGCAATTGGCTGATAAAAGCCTGAAGAGCGTTATTGACTTGTTGATCAATTAATTTCTTCAGAGCATCATCAAGTGCTTGTTCATTCGAAACTCTGTCATTTTGATTAGCTTCAGATCCGTTTTGGTTCATAACTATGTTACTTGCTTCAGATCCCTCTAGAATCCCCTCTCGTGACTATCGTTGAGAATTATGTGGCGTGAGATGTGGTGTCCTGTTATCTACATCATTCACTTGATGCTGTGGATCTTGAAGTGGTAAATTGTGTTGGTTATTGTCGTTGACATTTGACATGGTTATGTTCGATGAAGGAATTGATTGAGAAAGAAAACAATTATCATATTCCTGGCAACAGAACCAATTTGTTTAACCATAAATAGAGATTTCGGTCAAAGCTTTATCTTATAAGAACTCGGATTACTGATAATCAAATATATATAATGAATAAAAGAAATTGACTTTAATAAGTAGAAGAAAGCAAAATAGATCAGTATATTACAATAGTATTTCATGTCCTTACAAATGTTCAATCTTCTCATTTTATAGTTATATCTAAGTAATACGTTTTCCTCTTATCATTATAGGGTCTTTATGACAATTAATGGCATTTTAATGTAACCTTATAATTGGTAATCATAATTAATTCAATGCAAATTCTATAACGTTTTTCGTAATTAATGCATATTAGTTACCAATAATACGTATATGTACCCCTTTTGCTATTTAGGTTCATTCTTCTGATATGACCGCCGAATATTAATAGGTACGGGCATTTATCCTTTCTGACTCCCTTGGACCTCTGCCCGTGCCTGTTGAAGCTCGTGCCTCTTCAATTATATTTTGCCAATCAGTCACTTTTCTACTAGTCCACGTGTCATGACATATCACCTCATATTTAATTTTATACACGAACTTAATTTTTCCAATACAATTCTAAGCAGCAACCTAATAGTCATATTCACGAAAAGGATCTTAATACAAATATCCGATAGAGTTTGTTGTTTATTTTTTTTAGTGGATATACATTAATTATATACGATAAAATATATATTGTACATAAATTATACGTATCTTATACATGTGTTAAATATTTTTAGTTTAAATTATTGGAATGAACAAATATTTAGGTTAATTCTTCTTCACGAAACGCGCTTTACTAATCAACAGAAGAAAATCACATTGAATGCCACATTATTGTCAAAAAGGAAAATCTTTAAACCAAAGAGCCTCTTTTCTTTTATTATTTCGCAAAAACTGCTCTATAATACTTCATAAACCATAATGTGTTTCAAATGTTCATAAGAACATACTATCGCATCATTTATAGTAATCCAACTTAGAGAAAACAACCAAGTATCTCTAATATAAGAGTCGTTCTTGAATATTTTTTATCAGTATATACGTATATTATTCTCTTTCCAAAGAAAACACCTACAATGTGTTTATGATTGTGTTAACTCATAATAAGACAGAATGACCGTCAGAAGTTGGACGTGGCCTGTTGAGAACTAAAGCTTATCACATATTTACTTTAAAAAAGGTCATCCAATTCCTTAAAATATGATTGGATAGTAAGACAGAATGTGTGAAAATATATTTAAAAATTATCGGATAATTCTATAAAAAAATCAAAGTGAATGTTGATGCATACACACAAAAGTTCTGAAAAACTTGAGTTTGACAAACCACTTGCATATTTCTGATTCATCAGCATGATTAGGTATAAATATCCATTTACGGTGTTGTTTTTTCCCCTTTTTTGAAACGGAACATGGAGCAACAGTCAAGTTATCTCTATGTGATTCATATGTGACGTATTCGAACCATTGAATCAACCATTGATATTTGAATCAGAGTAGTCTACCTAAATCACACCACTTAGAATGTGGCTCTTTCCTGAACCCAACGTGAATGCGGAATACTTCGTGCATTGGATTACCTTTTTTAATTTATTTTTCTTTTTTTTTTTTTGAAATAAAAGGAATAGGAATGCCTTGCATCTAGATATATGCTGCCATCAGGGACAGAACTAATAACTTTTACTTTATATTTATTTTAAAAATTTATTTTATATATATATATATATATATATATATATATATATTATTATTATTATTATTAATTTAAAATCTATTAGCGTAAAAGGATTAGAAATTGAACTTCCTGCAAGAAATTTAGGTTGTCTTTTAACTAGGACTTGATAAGGTATTCATGTGCATGCTGACATTGGGAACTAACTTACTTTGGAAAATCATTTCTTTAATGTTTTTTTTTTGGGGGTTGAATTTAGTCACGCTGTCCTACTAAGAAAGCATTTACTTGACAACCTGTACGTTACCTAATTATGCTGCAACCATCAGCATACCATTTTGAACACCACCTTTTGTATTTTACTAAAAAAAAAAATTTGTTGTCCTTTTCTTATATTTTCTTAAGTATTCAAACTTCAGTAGCTATTTTCAAAGGTTTTGGGAACACTATATTTGCGAAAGGAAAAATAAAATAACTCAAAAAGTGCACATAGACAAATTCAAGTTGAGATATATACAAGAATAAGTTGCTGATGCTTAACTTAAAACAAGAAGAATGAGCTCATCGGTAATCATGACCCTAAAATAAGATCAAGGGCTACATTTGAAGTAATTTATCATATGTGATTTAGATGATTCCTTAAATTGTTTATAGAGGTGATGTGTGTTTTTTTGTCTTAGTTTGTTAAAGTATGTATCTTTAGTTCATAGTTTATAGAGTTCATGTGCTTTCAAAAGAATTTCAAAATAAGACATCATCTTGGCCACATTTAAATAGGAAAAATTACGCTATACGTCAAACAAACATATACGTTATATTTATCATTCGTAGCTATACTTTCAGCAAATTTACCTTTTGTAGCTATATTAAAATCTTATAGTAAATCCATATATAAGAGATGAATTATTTCGAACTGAAATAAGAGTGCAACAAGCTCCTGTGGCTTAGATGTTTAGACCGTCCGCTTAGTTAATAGAGGTCTTAAGTTTGACTCTCAGCAATAGCAATTTATTTTTCTGTATTTCTATATTCGATTTGGTTGTAATCGTTGAGTGATACATGTCTTTTCATTGCTCCATTTAGAAGATCGGAAACCTTGTAAAAATTAGGGTTGTCTAGTGTAAGAACTCGTTTCTACATCTATCGTCTCACCTTTATAATTTATTAATACCGTAATTCTCCGACAGTAAACATCATATATCCAAGTATTAGAACATGACATAATATATGTATAACTACGTATAATCGATTTATAATGTATGTATACTGGCTAGAAAAAACAAATATTGAATTTGACCGGCTAGTTGTGTAACATTCCCCTTTTCTTTTTAGTTCAAACAAATGAATACACATTGACCATTAAAATTCTACGGGCCTATATTGTAGGCCCATTTTACTTAACGGGCCTAAGGTTTTCATTTCTGAGCTCAATAATCTTGAAAGCCTAGATCGTTCAGCAAACAAGGTACAACTAGAAACCCATTATGCTACACCAGTAACTCAGTGCCACAAACCAAACATCTCCGAAAAACAAGGGAAAAGTACAAAAATAGCCAATTTAAATACAAACTTACCGAGACGTAGCCCAAAATTAGACACTCATCAAAAGTAGCCCAAAATTAGAGATACAGGTAAGGAAGGATTCTTCTATCCGAGAATCACGCTAAAGATCTTCCTTCCTTCCCTGTGTGTATCAATTTAACAGATCACAACATTCTCTACCTCTGTAAACCACGGCATTCACTCTCAAAAAATTCTCAAAATGAGCTCCAAATTTCACTCAAAATCAATCAATTTTACTATATACCTTCGCAATTTCTGTGTAGATACAACTTTTGCAATTTCTGTGTAGAAGGAACTATGAACTGCAATCATGATCAATCAAGGAATTAGTGAGTTTTGACCTAATTTCAGCTACTTCAATGGCAAATTTATCAATTTTTATTCAGTATGGTGGCCGATGGAATGTTGACAACAGCTTTGTAGATTATAATGCAGATGCTATAATAGTTACTCCAAATATAAGTTTTGAAGATTTTGTAGACGTGATTTCAAAACAACTTAAGGTAGATACTTCATTGAATGATATTGAAATCAAATACACTGTCCAAAATAGTTCTCCGCCAATACAACAACAACAACAACAACGAGTGTGACGACCCAGCCCGTCGTCACGTGAGTTACCGCCCCGTTTCCCTCATATTATGCATCACTATGATTCAATATCAATATTTGAGTTGGTTGGGTATAATTGGATTGATTTTAGTTGGAAATGAGACACTTAGTCTCTTAAAGGGGAGCTTGTTTTAGAAAGTCAACTGGAAGTTCACTATTTAGTTAGAGGGATCGTATGTGAATTCTGACGATTCGGTTAGCTTCGGGAATGATTTGTGGCTTAGGATTGCAATCGGAATTGAATTTGGAGGTTCGGTTTAGAATTAGGCTTGAATTGACGAAGTTTGAATTTTGGCGAATTCTGGTTGATAGGTGAGATTTTGATCCGAGGGTCGGAATGAAATTTCGAGAGTTGCAGTAGCTTCATTAGGTGATTTTGGATATGTCTGCAAATTTTCAGGTCATTCGGAAATTGTTTGGTCGGATTTTTGATTGAATGCGCATTGCAGAAGTTTTGATGAAAACTAGGCTTGAATCTGATGTATTTATTGGTTTTAGCGTTGTTTGACGTATTTTGAGGATTGAAACAAGTTTGAATAAGGTTATAGGATGTGTTGGTGTTTATGATTGAGGTCCTGGGGGCCTCGGTGTGATTTCGGGTGGTTAAACGGGAATTTTGGAAGTATGTTGCAGGTCTGAAGTTCTGCCTTCTGGTGTTTCCGCATCTGCGGGAAAGGAGCAGCAGAAGCGGTTCCGCAGATGCGGCGGGATGGTCGCATAAGCAGTCAGGCGTGGCCCAGGTAAATTCCGCATAAGCGGACTAGGAGGTCGCTTCAACGAGTCCGCATAAGCGGATAATACACCGCATAAGCGGTCGAAGGAGGACCGCAAAAGCGGATTCTGAGTCGCATAAGCGGTCCCACAAAATTTTAAGTGAGCCCGCATAAGCAATCAATTTGTCGCATAAGCGGTACCACAGGTGCGGTTATTAGACCGCATAAGCGAAAATCAACCAGGGATTTCAGTGAACAGTAGTTCACGATTTTTAAAAGAAGAGAAAATATTTAGGACTTCGACTAGGGTTGTTCTTGGGCGATTTTGAGGAGAAATTGAAGGAGCTTCATCAGGTAAGAACTATTAGCCTCGGAA
>MU783982.1:2844-20548 GCA_026770625.1 Nicotiana glauca | reverse complement strand
GCATTGTGGTATTTCGGGATTTCTTACTTTCAGTCATTATATATGTCTATTACCACTGAGTTGGAAGTACTCACTTTACTCCCCACACTATGTGTGCAGATTCAGGTGTCCCGGAGAATTAGCTGAACAGTCGCTGTCTTCCAGAGTTTTATCAGAGTTGTCGAGGTAGCTGCCTGACGTTCGCAGGACCCGACTTCTCCCTTTTATTCATTTTTATTTCCGTATTCTAGACTTCTGTATTTTTGAATATTTGTTACTCAGTTGTTTAGAGGCTCTAAACTCGTGACCCCAGATTCTGTTGGGAGTGTTTCGTCAGATATTTCAGTCTGTTCCGTATTGTTTTTATTATAAACATCGGCTATTATTTTTAAACTGTTAAATTCCCTTAAATTGTCGGTAATGAGTTATTAGGTTGGGTTCGTGAGTGATAATTGGTCAGGCTTGCCTAGCTATATGGTTGGGCGCCATCACGACCGGGATTGGGGTCGTGATAACGAGCGAAAAGGATATGGACATGATCTGCTACAATTCCAATTCTGCTGTGATTTCCTCGGAATGTGCACAAAGCTCAGTTGTAGAGGAGAGATACAATTAAGATGATCGAGTTTGGGGATGGAGAAGACTGGAATGATAAAGAATCTGATGAAAATATAATAATAACTGACCATCAACACATAGATGTAGAAGAAGGTCAAATTTATAAAGACAAGGCAACGATAATCAAAGTCATGAATCACTTGGCATTAAAGGAAAATTTTCAGTTTAAGGTGCATAGATCAAGTGAAAGCAGGTATCAAAATTTTTATTGTATAATTATGTATCTCAATGTATATCGTAGTTGATATTAGAAGCATAATTATGCAGAAAATAAGTTGCTGCTTGTAAGTATGTGGCTGTACACTTTTAAATTATGGTTGTCACCGTCTAGTACTGTATAGTCGTTATATTTTTTCATCTAGTATTGTTGATGGCAGTGTGTATCACTATATATCATTGTATTTCATGTCGCTCTGTTTATTGATGGAAACATTTATATCCTTGTCGTAGGTACTGCCTAGTATGCATCAACAACAACTGTGATTGGTATTTTAAGTCTTCGAGCCTAAAAAAAGCAAACGTTTTCAAGGTCAGAAATTTCAGCAAAGTGCACTCATGCCCCCTGAAAGATAGATCTTACGCACAACATCAAGCTACTGCAAAACTCATCGGTAGTCTTCTGATAGACAAGTATAAAGACCCAAAAACAATATACACTTCTAATGACATAATTGGAGACATGAACAAGCAGTATGGTCTTCAGATGACATATATGCATATATGGAGATCGAAAGAATATGCAGTTCAAGTACTGAGAGGGAACTCGAGCGAATCATATGAAAAGCTGCCAAGCTACTTTTATATGCTGGTTCTTACAAATCCTATGTCGGTGGTAAATTTGAAAAAAAAACAGAGGAAGAATTGTTCATGTATGCTTTCGTTGCACTATATCCGTCTATAAAAGAATGGCAGTATTGCAAACTGGTTGTTGTTGTAGATGGAACTTTTCTTAAATCGGCATATAGAGGAACATTATTGATAGTATCAACGCAAGATCCAACAGGTAATATCCTATCACTCGCATATGCTATAGTAGATTCAGAGAATAATGCTTCCTGGGAGTGGTTTTTTGCGAGATTCAATGATGCATTTGGGGAAAGGGAGGGAATGTGCATAGTCTCGGACAGGTATGAAGGCATTGAAAATGCAGCGGCAACATTGTATACACAAGTACCTCATTGTGTCTACATATGTCATCTATGGAATAATGTAAAAAAAATTACAAAAAAACCATTTGCTGCTCAAAGACATATTCTTTACTATGGCCAAGGCATACACAGTTGAGAAGTTTGATTATCACATGGCAGAGGTAGAGAAAGTTGATAAGAGGGTCAAAGATTACTTAATGAATGTTGGATATGAAAGATGGTCGAGAGCACATTCCAATGTCAACAGAACATTGACAATGACTTCAAACATTGCGAAGTCGATCAATGCAACGCTCAAAGCTACTAGGGAACTCCCAGTACTGCCTTTGCTAGACTACATAAGGCAATTGATCGGACGATGGAATGTTACAAACCTAAAGAATGCAGTAGAGTCATTCACTGATCTTGGAAAAAAATATGATACAATGCTGATGGACAATCTTGAATTGTCATATCAGAAGAAGGTATGACTGGAATTTGTAGATACTTGTGCATAGAATATGTAATCATGCCGAATTTATAGATCTGTTATATCTTGAACCATTTGTGTGATTCTGTTAAACTAGTGTCCACCTGCACCAAAGCAAAGGCTTTCAATTTAATGTAGCATTTATGCCTACCCCACTACTGAAATATTGCTTGGTTTGACATGATATTAAGTTATTTTAATCTTTTAGGCTCTCTAGTATATGTATTTTGAGGGCATCTGCTTTGTCACCACTAATGATAGTTGATAAATTTTGTAGGTGACCCCTTCGACGAGTTACTAATATTCAGTACTTGACAGGGGTAAGCAGAGAATGGTGTTCCTAAAAGATCGAACTTGCAGCTGTAGAAGGTTTCAGTTGGACGAGCTTCCATGTGCACATGGTTGGGCAGTATTAAAATACAAACACATTGATCACATTTAGTATTGCTCGGTGTACTATACCATGAAGTACCTATTGAAGACCTATGAAATTCCAATTTATCAGGTTCTTGATGAAAGCACATGGGAAATTCCTGCAGAAGTTCTATATGAAAAAGTCTTGCCACCAGATGTGACTAAAACAATAGGAAGGCCAAGGAAGGGGAGGTGCAAGCCAATATCTGAAAGGGAACGAAAAAGGTCGATTAAATGTGGACAGTGTGGAGAAGAAGGTCAAAACAGAAAAACTTGTAGAAATAATCCAGAAAGAGGATGAAATATGTCAAATTTAGAATTACTTATTATTTTACTTTACTGAATATCATAGAGATTTAGAAGAATGCAATATATCAAGAACTATATCATTATAGAATGTCATTTGAATTTTAAATATAAATAAATATTTGACCTATCATTTAAAATCGTGTTGCAAGTTTATATTATACATCTGTTTGATTAAAAAGAAGTTGTATCAGCTATGTATCACATTTGTATCATATATGTATCGCTTGTGCAACACATTTGTATCATCTATGTATCACTTGAGTATCAACTATGTATC
Source organism: Nicotiana glauca (assembly GCA_026770625.1). Classification (NCBI taxonomy): domain Eukaryota; kingdom Viridiplantae; phylum Streptophyta; class Magnoliopsida; order Solanales; family Solanaceae; genus Nicotiana; species Nicotiana glauca. The sequence continues at coordinate 17,334 of MU783982.1, read as the reverse complement.
TCTATTTATAGGCTCTTACTCATGCCTGCATTTGTGTAGCAACAAATCTAACTAATGGAAAACAGCCGTAACAGCTAGAAAACTATGCAAAATAGTTTTAAAAATTTGCAAATATAAGTGGCTTCATCAATACATATGTGAAAACTGTGTATCATTTGTGTATCATGTCTGTATCATATGTGTATCATATCTGTATCATGTATGTATCATGCGTGTATCTGCAAGAGACACTGTATCACAAACTAATATTTATCATATCTATAATTCTCAACACAAAATCAAGGGAGAAAATACCAAAATAAACTAAACTGCAACAATTCAATATAGTATTGAAACTCATTAAACCTTTATAACAGAACAAACATCTCATTTGCCATAGGATTCTTAAAAGTATTCATAAAATTCAAACACAAACAAATCCGATCCGTCTTCCAATAATGAAAACATAACCGAACAGAATACAAAAAACAAAATTATAGAGTTCATTCTACAACAATGACAAAAGTAACTACTTCTTTTGCTTCCCCGCCTTATTCTGTTGACCAATAATCTCATCATCACTTTGCGCGTTCAGTTCCATCTTCTTTCTAGCATAATCCCACAAGAGAGCACCAAATTTGCGCCGGTGTGCATAGGCATTGAATTTTTTAGGAGGCGTCTTGCCCTCAATGAAATACTCAGTAAATGATGCCGCAAATACACCGCAATCACTGCAAAAATAAAAAGAACAACAACTATCAAACTGCATAATCTAAAAGCAAAACAGATTGTGTTGAACGAAATTCATACGCTTCGACTTGTTGAGGCAATCCTTCAACTAATTTTACATCAAAGGGGGTAACAAGTCGTTTGATTTGTAGACACCAGTGCACCAATTGATATCTTTTTTGTTTAAATAGAAATGCATGTGCACGAAAAAATGAGGCAGAAACACAGAATACTTGGACATGGCCTTATGAACTTTGGCTTGATGAGCAGTTCCACCGCGCATAGAGTCATACACATAAATGCACCTATCTTTGAAGGGCATCATAGCCATTATCCAATGCCATTGTTCTGTAATATTAATTGGCATTAAGACACGCTCGACAGTGTACCATGGAACATTGGCATCCAAGAAAAACCCCTGAATATACTCTGCAATGACATGTTTCGGATTGCACACATCACTGTCTCCATCTGTATCAATAAACGCCTGTCACAATCATTAATTTTCTCGTCGAAGTACCAATCTGTGGTAGTGAATGTTACATGTAGGTCTTTGTCATACTTCCCCTTCTTCCTCAGATAATAGAAAAAAACATCAATGTGCTGAAACAAAACATAACAAATAACTAATCACTAAACGCGCTCGAAAGCTTTAAGCAGCTACATTTTTCAAACCAAAATCACAGAAAACAAAGGAAAATGAATACTCACTGCTAACTTAACAGGACTGAGTGTTCATGTGTACACTGGCTAAATTTTTTTTAAAAAAAATACTGCAAAAGTAAATTCTTACATACCGAGTCATCCAAGAGTTGACCATTATATGCCAAAGTGTAAAACCAGTTTTTGTCTTCAATATGAAATACACCAAGATCATAAGCAGGATTGATTTCACTAACATGCTTCGGGTAAATTTCATTCCTGGTAACATATATACACAAAAGAGTACAGTGATTTGATATAAAATAATTCTATAAGTGACAATATATTAAAATATAAAACTGAAAAAAAAAAATCAGAAGTTGGAAACATACTTCTTTCTGGACTTCCCTTCTTTGACCCACACACCAAAAACATTCAACAAAGAGCTGTTAACACCAGTTCCGATTTTGATTTGAAAAGGATGCTTAATAGCATAAATTTACTTTTTGTGCTTTCGCTGCAACAACACCAGTACTGGAACCTGAATCAAACACAGTAATGAATGGAGACTGTATGGCCTTTGCATGATATCTCTTTCTTTTTTCCATTTGCGGCGATACTTCAGGAAGTAATTCAGTATTGTACAGAACCATCTCCCCTGCCGCGTCATCAACACTTGCAGTCGCACAAACAGCACCTGTCCGAGATTCAGGAACTTTTTGTTTCTCAAATTCTTCCTCTGTCTCCCCTGGCGCCGCATCAACACTTGCAGTCGCACAAACATCACCAGTCTGGGATTCAGCAACCTTTTGTTTCTCAGATTCTTCCTCTGTCTCCCCTGTCACCGCATCTGCAATCTCACCAATACCGCCAGCATGTGCTACATCTAGTGTGAAAGTTACTTTAGCAACAAACATGTCAACTTTCACACCAGAAGGTCCTTCCATAGCATTGAGACCTAACTGATCTGCTACATTAGTATCTCTTTGAGAATGTGGAACATCTTTGCCTTCACTTCCACCAACCTATTTTTTTTTAAAAAGAATCGAATTATCAAAAATAACAAAGAAAAGAAAAGGGAAAAGTACACAATGCACAACTAAACACACTTGACAACCATCCATTTCGACATCTTCATTGCCGCCAAATTCCATATTGCTCACAAAATTATTATTGTCTTGACGACCACTGGTGTGTTCCTCTGGATGCGCACCATAATTGACTTCGCTTACACCAAGCTATTTTTAAAAAAAGGATATAGTAAGTTAACTAAAAAATAAAAAGAAATGCACAACAGAAAAGAAACACATACCTTGGAATTTATCAACTCAAACACCTCCTTGAATTTATCAGAAACATATTCCATGAAAGAATTTAACTGCTTATGGAGCTACAAGATGAAACAAATAAAAAAGATAATAGACATTGAATATACAATTTGAAAAATAATTTTAAAAAAATATATAAAAATGACCAATACATACTTGCTTCGCATCAACTTTCATCTTCTGCAACTCACGGTCATAATCAACAGCTTGAACGCCTGGCAGGTTTTTTGGCGCCTTTTTTGGTGGGACAGGCTCCTTAATGTGTTTCAGGGGTGGCGAGGCAAAATAATCTCTATCATCAATAGGAAGTTTTCCCCTGTTACGTGATGTGAAATATTTCTGATACTCATCAGTAACTTCAACAGGAAAAGTAAATCTTCTGAGCTCTTCAATTATCGGAGAAATATTTTTAAACTACAAAGATAACTAAAAATGCTTTAGTCCTAGATGTATCAAAGATGTATAAAAATAATATGTTTGATATATCATAATGAATTATAGTGTATTATAAATGTATATCCTATCAAGACATAAAAGGTTGTACCTTATTCTCTGTGCTGCTGAAGAAACCAGTAGAGAAGTCTTCACACGTTGGTCTGTCTGTTATTTCCATATTCAATATGCGTGGTGTATGATCTCTAACACGAACAACAAATTTTTGATCAACTACAACGCAACATTCATAGAACCACACCTGTAGTGCAAGAGGAAATCCATCAATCCTATAAAACTCAGACTTCCCCCTCAACCTGTTCCTCACCGACTTCATTAAAGCTCGAAACGCAATCTTACCCCATGGAAACGACACATACTCACCACTCTCGACAAGATGGAAATTTCATTTACTTATAAATGTCTTATGAGCCTGAGTGGACATTAGAAATGTGTTTATGAAATAAATGATTGCAATCTTAACTGCGTCTTCATCAGATTGCCATTTCTTCTTCTCACAACAATCAATAAGTGACTTCTTTGATACCACTTCAAAACCAGAAAAATAAGTATCCACCAACCTATTGGGTCCACTGAATTTACCCTCAACAGGTTCATTAACACAACAGTTTAAACCACTTACAATACCAAATTCTCGAAGACCAAAACGTAAAACACATTCGTCATTAAATTTCACATAAAATTGGTCACACTTATCTTGAACCAACTCCCTAAACATTAAAGAACGAATAAGTTGTGCCTGGATAACAACTCGAGGTAAATCAAGGAAATAGCCAAAACAACTTTCCCTACACATCTGAAGCTGGACATCAGTCAACTTTGACTGTAAAACCGATACAATGTCCACATTAGTGTACGATGACCAATGAGTAACAGGAAACGGCTCACCAACTGGAATATAGAGCTTCCAAGGCTACAAATACATGACACGAATTAAAAACAAACAAATACAAACTAAATCCAAATTTTAAAAGAAGAGTCAACAATAGAAAAAAGTATAACTAAAATTGTATATACCTTACAAACTTTGTCAGGAATTTTAACTTTTCTGCCTTCTGAACCTTTTTTTTTTGTTTGACACCCAAATTCACTTCGTCCTCCACGACACGTTTTCTATTGCTCTTCTTTTTCTCAGATTTTCCAACAATATCCTTTCGAGATTCTAACACTTTAACACTGTCAGAACGATTTTGACTTCGCATATTTTGTTCATCAATCGATTTCTCAACTAAAACCGGGGTTGAATGAGGAGATAAACTCATCGACCTAGTTTCTCTTCTAATGTTGCTCGATTTCTCTATTGAAACAAACTTTGAATAAGGTGATGAACTCATCGAACGAGTTTGTCTTCTCATATTGCTCTGTTTCAAAACTGAAACTAGGTTCAATGACAATTTTTTTTTAAAAATATACGAACAAAAAGTTACAGAAATTTGTGAAGAAATTAATACAAAAACTCGACCAAAACTTACAAAATCAGTCGCAAAAGCCTAAAGAAAAGCAACATCGATTCTACAAAAACACATGCAATCAAAATAATATACAAAATAAGAGGTTTTATACTCTAAAATACCTGAAATCAGACGAAAATAACCGAAAATGTATCTTGTTTTGTCGTCAATTTCATCAATTTTGGTTGAATTTAGGAAAAAATCGCAGAAAGAGCGAGAGAGAGAGAGTGAGAGATATAGAGAAAGAGAGAGAGAACTCGATTTTGTATAGTAATGGATACAAAAAGAAACTGACATTATTTGAAACTATTTGGGCCAAAAATGACATTTGGGCCTTTTTGAGTAGATATTCTGTTTTGGGCTATTTTTTGTTTGGAAAGTTTGTAGAGTGACATAGCTGATAATTTCCCAAAAAACAATAGAGAATTTTACATGTGACAAAAAATAAACCAAAAGAAATTGAATTGTAAATTTAACGGTTGATAGGTGACACTGCAATTTACATATTAGGAGGAATATTCTTCTTTACTATTTTATTATCCTCTACCATAATTAGTGATATTATCTAAAAAGGAATGACTCCACCGTGCACGATTCTTGGTTACTTGAAATGACTAGTTGGTTGGACAACAAAGAAAACTCGCATTTGATTTAATGATTATACCGAAAACAAAATTTAAAGTTTGTAGGTTCCTATACTAATCTTGAATTATATATACAATAATCACTTAATTTATAGCCAAATATTTATAAATATCTAATATTTTTTTATATACAAAATATAGAATTCAGACAAAAGCTACTAATTTCACGGGAACCTATAAACTTAAATCTTAAGATTAGATCCACCCCTGCTTACAATCATATCATGATCGTTACCCAAAAATAATACAGTAATAAAATAAGGACAATTAGTGAAGATAACGTTAAGAGTAAAAAAGAAGGCATATTCTTATCTACCAATTAAATAACAACAGCAACTTGAACTCAGCAAGACTTAAAGACAAACAAAGAAGATGTATACTCAATGAAATGACACTGATATATTCCCCTTAATTGGGAAAATTGGTTAATTTTAATTGGGAAAATTGTTAAGTGTGCATTGCATAATCGTAGACAATATACGTTCAAGTAACAAACTCTCTTTAACCTTTTCCATTTGAGTTTAGTTCTAATTGGTTACAATGTGAATATGCTGAAATAACTTTGTCTATATATAATGCATTTGTATCGACGAGAAGAGAATAAACAACTTAAATAATCCTCTTCATTTTCTCTCTTCTTCTAACTTCCTACTTCTTAATTACTCAATTCTTCTTACTTTCTCAGGTTGCCTGGTACTATAAAGTACTAGACTCAGATTTAAGACCTTGGTCCTATAGGGGTAGGCATAGTCCTCGGCATTAGTACTCTGTGTTGGACGATGAAAAGGTTTTTGTCGAATACTACGTATGATTCCCCACATATGGTTGTTCGATTTTGATTAAAACGAGAATATACGGATCGTGCAATCATGTCTATCAACATGACCACATAATAACCTAGACGGATATTTCTAGCCATCCAGGTTAATATGTGTGCAGTCATAGTGATATACATGAGTCATGCATGGTAAGATGTATACGTACTCGTTTTCTCGAAATCCGATAAGCTCACGTGGCATGTAGTATATCGCCAAGCTGATGTCGTCTACTAAGGAACACTACTGTACGCAAGGAAATAAGCCTACCACTCTAGGGCCAATTGTCTTAAATCTAAGTCTAATTAATTAAGGCAATTGCCTTTTCTTCACATGATCAAGGCAAGAAAGATCTGGTAATTTCGAATATTGTTGTTTTCGTATGAAGGAATTACAGACTTTCTAATTCTTACAGGATTTTCCATTTTCATTTTCTCTTAATTTTTCTCCTCATTTTTTTCTTAATACCATGGCGTTTTTAATTGTATCTTCTCTTGTAATGGACGAAAATCCAAATCTTTTTTCTCAACTAAAAATTAGGTTATTGGCCTTTTTTTAAAAGTTTAATTTATAAGATTACCTACAAGTTTTATATTTCTTTCCTGAAAGAAAAAGAAAAGACCAATCAAACCATTGCAATAGAAGTGAAGTATTATCAACCAGACTATTGAAATGAGCCATTCTAGATATTATATACAATACTATGAAGCCATGGAAACCTTGGTTAAAGTTTATATATATATATATATATATATATATATATATATATATATATATATATATATAGGTCCAGTTCCAAATGAATATAAAAATGGACCAGGTGGTGGACTAATATGTTTGTGTGGTAATTTTGATTTAGATTACTACAACTCTGATAATTGTTGGAATTGTTTGGGGTTCACTTTTTCAAATATATAGTGTACATTTCTGGAATTTTTTGGTATGGTAACAACATATTAATGAGATCTTTACACAAATAGCCAGTCATATTCATTGTTTACTTTTTATACCTATATATATATAGATTATATATTGATTATACGCAATTATAAATATAAAATACATAAAATTATACATATACTATACCTCGACCAATTATTTTTAGTTTAAGTGATTGGATAGGCGACTATTTGGGTTAATGTATGATCACCTGTACATATAAATTTAGTTTAAGAGTTGAAGCACGAAACTTCCATAAAGAGGTTGGATGATTGTGATTTTATCAACAGCAAATTAATGAACATGATTAAATAGAATTTTGCAAAGAAAAATCATAATTACAATAATTCTACATATTTGTATCATCTGGTCCCCCATAAAACATATAATGTGGAAAATTTTCGGGTTCTCCATGTGGTTCATCAATGACCCGATACAATATTGGATTGTCAATAAATATGGGTGTTTTTTCTGCATTTATCGTCTCGCCTTTATTATTAAAAACTATAAGTCCCCTACAATAAGCATCGAGTGTAGGATCTGGAATTACAGGAAAAAAGCCCGTTCCCATTGGAGGATATGGTACACGTGGCGGAGTATATGCCACCACTAGTGGCGGAGGCAGGGGGCGGAAGGGGGTTATTCGAACCCCCTTCGCCGAAAAATTACACTGTATATATAAGGCAAAATCTATTTTTTAACTCTATATATTAAGTTTTGAAACAACCCAAAAGTATAGTTTAGTGGTCAAGATGGTTCAAAATATTCATAAGGTCATAGGCTAGCTACAAAAAAGAATTTTTGAACCCCCTTCCCGGAGATTCTGTCTCCACCACTGGCCACCACCCCACTCAATATTCGTCTGCTGTCTGATTTTCTCCAATTAAAAGCCACTAGTTTCCATTTACTAGATCCTTTAGTTTTCATAAGGAAATGTATCAGAATTCTTATATTAAGTGATTATTGAAAAAACTTAATAAATTAGACAAAAATATACATAAATTTTACCCGATCAATGTACATAAAAATCTCCCATTGTGTCTCATCTCCTCGCCGAGAAATATGGTCGAATTGAGAATCAAGATATATGTTACTGTTTACTAATACAAAACCAGGACATAATGTGTTGAAGCAATGTGTATTTCCAGCCTAAAAAATATTTAAAAATTCATGAACAATCATTATCTATTGAGGTGAACATTTTAATTGAAAGATACTATAGTTTTATGAACACAAGAAAACTTACTTGGAAATGTATAAACAACTTAGTAAGATTCTTCCCATATAGTGTTGGATCCACCTAAAACAAGAAATAGAACAATTATATTATAAATGGTTCAATGAGGTATATTGCAAGTAAGAAAATATAATTAAATTATTAAAAATAACGAGTTAAACTTACTCTCCAACCAACTTGCATACTATCCGGTCCTTTTTGAATCTTCAATCGACACACACTACTTTGTTGACCTTCAACATAAGGATTCCATATACTATCTACCATTGCAGCTCCCGCAAATTTGTTATTTGGATCACTTGTAGTATGAACAATTGCACGCTGAATTTAAAAGATAGAAAATTTTCCTTTACTCGTTACATACATTATTCAAGTTAACTTTATGTTTATTCAGTTCAAAAAGCAAAATATAACACACAAAAATGAAGAAAAAACTATTTAATATCATATTCATGTACCTTGTATCCTCCTGTTTCCTCCAAAATGTGGTTAGTCTGCACAAAACAGTAAAAAAAATATGTCAGATTTATACATGAAGTATTTTCTCCTTTTTATAATTGTAGGAAGTCTTAAGTAAAATGAAATAAATAGGTATAACAAGCATTATCTATTATGTTTTCCAGAAATGAACATCTTACGACCAAGAGGTTGTGAGTTCATTATGACTATGACAGGAGGGCGCGGGGTTGCTCTGATGGTAAGCAACCTCCACTTCTAACCAAGAGGTTGTGAGTTCGAAACTCCCCAAAAGCAAGGTGGGAAGTTCTTGGAGGGAAGAATGCCAAGTTTCTATTTGAAAACGGCCTCTCTACCCCAGGGTAGGGGTAAGGTCTGTGTTACCCTCCCCAGATCCACTAAATGGGATTATACTGGGTTTTTGTTGTTGTTGTTATTGTTGTTTTTCGGAAATGACCAATCAAGATAGCTGTAAATTGATTTAATATATAATCGTACATCCTCTAAGTGAGATTCCAATGTGAAATCTTCTGGCGGTGGCATACGTCTTTGTCTAATAAGATCATCTTTGGTAACTCTTTTGACGGGAACAGTTCCAGAAGGACAACCTTCATTCTCTAACAATATCTTCGAAGATATATCAACATTTAAAGCACTTGGAATTTGCTTTATCGTTGATAAAGTAGGTTTCATCTATCAATTCAAACTTTGTTTTAATTTTTCTATTCACAATACTACATTTGTATAAAGTTGAATACACAAAAAGAAAGCGTAATTATGCTAAAGTTGATGATTGACTACCTGTAGGAGCCCTAGATTGAAGGGAGAAGAGACAAAGAAGAAGAAGAAGAAAATATGAAGAAGAGAATGAATGGAACACTGATAAAACTCAAATGTTATTTTCCATATTCTGACTATTACACTGTACATCTACCCTTTTATACACGTGTAACTAACTTTATGTAACAACCACTAACTCTTCCACTAATTCTCTAATTAACTAATTATACATAAATATGTTAACAACAGCCAATGCTCAAGTTATGCCTTCCTTCTCAATACTCCCCCTCAAGCTATGTGGTGCAAAGATATCAAGTACCCCTAGCTTGGATAATAAATACTCATGTTGAGCTCTGGTTAACCCCTTTGTTAGTACATCTGCGAGTTGATCCTTAGTTGCCACATACTCAGTCTTCACTAGCCCATTCTGTATTTTTTCCCTTATAAAATGACAGTCGATTTCAATATGTTTCGTGCGTTCATGGAATACTGGATTGGCAGCTATTTGAATGGCTGCTTTACTATCTGTGAATATGTTCACAGGGAGATCAATACTCACCCCAATATCCTTGAACAATCCAAGTATCCACACTAACTCTGCTACTGTTGTTGCAATGCTTCTATATTCAGATTCTGCTAAACTTCTGGATATAGTGCTTTGCTTCTTCGACTTCCAAGACACTAATGACTCACCATATTTAACAAAGAAACCAGTTACTGACTTCTTTGTGAGAGGACAAGCAGCCCAGTCAGCATCACAATATGTTGTGATGGTGTTCATCTTCCTGTTGGACATCAGTATGCCTTGCCCAGGCTACCCTTTTACATACTTGACCACTCTTTGTGCAGCTTCCATATGAGACTTCTTTGGCTTTTGCATAAATTGACTCAATGTTTGAACACTATATGCTATATCTGGTCTTGTGACTGTCAAGTAAAGTAGTTTCCCTAGTAATCTCTGGTACTGACAGGGATCTGTTAGAAGCTCATCTGTTGTGCCTTCAAGTGCACCAATATTTTCATCATACTCCTTTTAGTAGTAAGTTTGACATTAGCTTCAATAGGTGTAGTTGCAGGCTTTGCAACACTCAGTCCTAACTCAGAAATGAGCTCTAGTGTGTATTTCCTTTGATGCATCAGAATACCTTGTTGAGATCTAGCAAACTCAATGCCTAGGAAATATTTCAACTCTCCAAGGTCCTTCATTTTGAATGTCAGTTGTAGCTGAGCTTTTACTGCACTTATGAGGGTTAAATCAGGTCCAGTTAGAAGCATATCATCCACATAGACAAGGATGATAACAGTGTGTTTGCCTGCTCCTTTTACAAAGAGTGAGTGATCATGTTGACTCTGCATAAATCCTAGGTGCACCAGTGCTTCAGACAGATTGGCATTCCATTGTCTTGGTGCCTGTTTTAGGACATATAAGGATTTCAAGAGTTTGCATGTGCTATTCTCCCCCTGACTCTGAAATCCTTGAGGCAATGTCATACAAATTTCATCATGCAAATCCCTCTGCAGGAAGGCATTGTACACATCCATCTGATGGATGTGCCAATGCTCAGAAGCAGCTACTGCAAGAACAGATCTGACAGTGACCATTTTCACTACTGGACTGAAAGTCTCCTGGTAATCAATGCCTTCTTGCTGGCTATAACCCTTGGCAACAAGCCTGGCCTTAAACCTTTCCACCTCACCTGAGGCCTTATACTTGACCTTGTAAATCCATTTGCACCCAATGGGAGATTTACCAGTGGGCAAAGGAACCACATCCCAAGTGTGATTAGCCTCCAATGCAGCAATCTCTACCTGCATAGCTTCCACCCACCTAGGGTCTTTGACAGCTTCTTCAAAGGAGGAGGGTTCCGCTGTAGTTGAAAATGCAGCTAGATAAGCCTGATAAGTAGGAGAGAGACCACTGTAGGACACATAATTGGAGATAGAGTAAGGCACTCCCTTATGACTAGGTAAAGAGACAAAATCCTTCAGCCAAAGGGGAGCCTGCCTTGGTCTTGAGGACCTCCTTAGGCCAGGGTAGCTAGGATCCTAAGATTGCAGTTCAGATGGAGCCACTCCTGCTGGTGATTGATGTTGAATTGAATCAGAAGTAGAAGAGGAAGAGGAAGGTGAGGTAGAGTCATTAGTTGAACTATTAGTGGCATGATCTGAATCAGAAGTAGAATAATATCAGCAGAAGTAGGATCAGGCGGCAAGAAAACAGGTGGTATAGACGTGGGATAATCTTTGAAAGGAAAAATATCTTCCCTGAAGGAAACATCCCTGTTGACAATGAAGCACTGACTTTCCAAGTCTAACAGAATGTAACCTTTGTGGGAATCAGAGTAGCCCATAAGGACTGTAGGTCTAGCTCTAGGAAGGAGTTTGTCTGTTTCATGAACCTGTTTGGCATAGCATAGACAACCAAGTACTCTTAAATGCTCTAAGTTGGGAGCCCTACCAAATAACAGCTCAAATGGAGACAACCCATTAAGTACAGAAGATGGCATCCTGTTGATGATATAGGCTGCTGCAAGAACACAATGTCCCCAGTACTTGATAGGAATATTTACCTGAAATCTTAATGCTCTAGTCACGTCCAGAACATGCCTGTGTTTCCTCTCAGCAACTCCATTTTGCTAAGGAGTGTAAACACATGCCTTCTGATGAACAATACCATACTTTTGGAACAAGGTGGTACACTCAGAGTTAACAAATTCATCACCATTGTCAGATCTAATAATCTTCAATGTTTTGTTAAATTGAGTCTGAACAAATACAATAAACTGAGTGAGATCAACACACACATCAGATTTTAGTCTCAGAAGAAATAACCAAGTCATCCTGGTAAAGTCATCAACAACAATCAAGAAGTACTTATTGCCATCAAAAGTTGCATACTTGTATGGACCCCAAACATCTACATGAATTAGATCAAATGTAGTATTGCTCTTGATATAGCTAGTAGGGAATGGCAGTCTAGTTTGTTTAGCACAAGGACATACAGAGCACTTATTAATGGTATCAACAATGCTAGCTATTTAGTAGGAAACAATCTTCTCAGGACAATACTAGATATGTGGCCTAGCCTTTAATGCCACAAGGTAATATCTGTAGTTTTTGACTTTATTCCAGCTGCCACTAGGGCCACAACAGTAAGCTTCTTGGTCCCATGTCTCTGTAGGAAGTATAAGCCTTCTCTTTCCGTACCAATCTCCCTCACCTTGCCACTGAAGAGATCATGAAATACATAGAAATCAGGATAAAAGGAGGCAAAACGTCTTAAATCTCTTATAGCCTTGGAGACTGAGAGTAAGTTGAATTTGAATTGAGGAACATAAAGCACTTCCTTAATAGTGCTCCTATCTGAAATGTGACTATCTCCAACTTGAGAAACCTGAGTAACATCTCCATTTGGTAACAAAACTCTTCTAGAATTAGAAGGTGTTACTAGGGAGGATTTGGTAAATAAGTCTACATTTGACACCATATGGTTTGTGGCACCTGTGTCAATGCTCCACTCTTGTTCTTGTGAATTAGAGGATGTTAAGAGAGCAGTAGCAATACCTGCAGCATTTGCTTGAGTGGGAGGAGGATGATTAGTGTTTAGAATCTGCATTATCTGATCGTATTGCTCCTTGGTAAATGGAAAACCACCACCTTGTGAAGTAGAGCTTGTTGATCCCTGTGACTGCGTAGAGGAAGCACTTTCCTGCTTTTGAGTACTGGAAATTCCTTGACCCTGTAAGCTTTCATAGACCTGACTCATATAGTGACTGTTTTGATACATGGGCATATGTTCCATAGCTCTGTCCTGAGAAGTATGAGTATTGTGCAAAGGCACACCATAACTGGACTCTACCACAGCATTATGAGCACCAGCTCCCCCTTTCCTTTTAGTCTTATAGTCTTGTGGATATCCTATAATTTTGTAGCAGTTTTCTTTGCTATGGCCTTTCATTTTACAGAAGTCACATTGAACATTGTAATTTTTCCTGAACTTTGAATTGAAAATAGGTTTAGCACTGTGTAAAGCAGTAGAGTCATAAGCATTCATATTTGCATTTGGAGCAAATCCTAGTATACCAGCATTTGCAGCAACAGATCTTTGGCTTTCTTCACTCGTAAGCATAGCATAAGCTTGGTTCACTGATGGTAAGGGTTTCATCATAAGAATTTGACTACGCGCTTGAGAATAAGAGTCATTTAGGCCCATTAAGAATTGATAAACCTTCTACTTATGCAAATGCACGATAAATTCTTTTGTTTTGACACAATCACAACCAGGAGTAGGTACTATAGATTCAGTCTCATCCCAAAGGTCTTTGAGTTTTGAGTAGTAAATTGAAATAGATGCAGTACCTTGATGTAGTGTGGCAATCTCCTTGTGTAAATTGTAGCAACGTGTATCATTTACCTTGTCAAAACGTTCCTGCAGATCCATCCAAACTACCTGAGCACTGGTAGCATATGCAATTCCACTAATCAAACTCAGAGCAACTGCATTCATCAATAATGACAACATGATTGCATTGCACCTCTCCCATTGATACCAATGTTTTTCGCGGAACCGCTCCTTAGGCCATCTGCCATCAACAATCCCTAGCTTATTTCGACCAAGTAGTGCGATTCTCATTGATGTTATTAATGTCAATACCACACAAGAGGGGGGTGGTAATTTGTGTGGTACCTAATTTTCGCATTAGAAGAACCTGGTTCTTCTAAGTGTTCTATCTACAGCAGTTTGCGGAATAATAAGTACTAAAAGTGCACAGAGATTTTTACGTGGAAAACACCTGGCTCAAAAGGTGAAAAACCACGACCTACTACTCAGTAGGATTTTTCCAAACTCCACTAAATCACTGAGACAAAAACTGTATTTACAAAACTCTTTGTAAACCTAAGGATTAACTCTAATCCCAGTGTAGCACACAGCCTCAACTGTTACGACACCTTCAAGTTAACTCTAACTTGAATACTCAAAGTACCTAATACAATTGCTTCTAAGAAAGCTGAAAGGTACAATATTAAAACCTACTA
>MU783981.1:0-10175 GCA_026770625.1 Nicotiana glauca | reverse complement strand
CCCCCCCCCCCCTCCCCCCAACCTTCTCCCGCACTAAGGCCTGGGTTGCCTTTGGTGCAGCCATAGAATTGATCTTGACAAATCCCAAGTGTGGGGGATTCCATTTAACATAGGTAGAGGAGATAGACTGTTTACCTCGAAAAATGGAAGTAACAATTAGAGATAACTTGTGGTTTTAAAGATATGTGATATATTTTAATACTAGTGATTATACAAGTAATATTAAGCTTAAGTAAGAAAAGTTGATGAACCAAATTAATGTTATTGAAGCAAAAGGAGCCTCGAGCTTGATTATTCCAAGGACCTCGGGGCTAGCTAAGAACAATAAAGTATGGACAATAAAGCTGAAGAACAAATATTGAGCACGTTAAGCAGAAAAAGCAGAGTGGAATGTTCTATTGCTGTGAATAATGTGAGATGATGCTTACAAAATGATTGGGGTCCCCTTTATATAGGAGGAGAAAACCCCAATATAGTACATTCCTTTTTGTAGTAAATAATTCTATTGGTACAGGTGTACAATAACCTAGTATGGACCTGTACAATTTCGTACAAATCTTATCCTTTAATTAATGCCTTGACCCACGTGTCCTCTAGAAATTATCGCTCTTTCTTGAGTGTCTTCGAGATTGTACTGCCCTCGGTGTAGGTCGTGTCAGGCCTTCGATCTACTTCCTCGAGGTGTGTATCCTTCAGTCGGGTTCGACCCCTACTTCGAGTCGCCCGGACTCAAACTCATAGCTCAATTTAAGACTTCGAAAATGGGCTCCTTGATTTTGACCATATACAAATAGTCTCTGCGTTTCTTAGAATAAGATGATAAGAAATGACTTGAACCTCGATCTTCCCGAGCCTCTCGGGATGACGTCATGCTTGTGAGGTAGGCGCTTGAAGTGATTGGAAACATCATGTCAGCATGCTTCCCCAAAACATCAAATATGTTTCAGCTTTTGTCGGCCACTTGCGCCGCCGGTTATGTCATCGGCTTTGTATAAATAAGGGGGTATTTGGCTGAACAAAAACTACACTCGTTCCTTCTTCATCTACTTTTAGCCCTTTCCCTGCTTTATCTCTTCCTCTAATCACCTATTTCTATGGTTCAAATCTGTGACCACAAGGTCTCGTAGTAGTAACTTTACCAGTTATATTAAGGCTTTCCTTTTCAAAGCTTTGGCTCGAGACAATGAGAGAAGGGCACCGAATCCTTCCCGTATCAGAAGATATGCGAACTTTACAATGTTTCTCATCTCTCTTAACTTCAACCTGGTGTGGCGCTTCATTCCTTTTGCTTTCCATGGAATAAGGTGGCACTATCATCTACTAACTTTTGCATCCCACACCGGAACAGAGTTCCGAGGATGAATACTCTTGATTGTTGCTCGTGCATCTTGCAGCCCCTTTTGTTTTTTTCCTTTTTTTTGTTCTTTATTAATATATTATGGCCCAACATTTCAACGGAATGATCAATCTCGACTACTAGGGATATAATTACAATTACCGAGGGCCTTTTTCCAAACATTTCCAAATATCGAAAATGGTGCCCCCAACAAGAGGATTTTTGGAGATGCTGCTCTCGAGGTCGTGGCTTTAAAAATGAATTAGGATCTTTGGCTTTTGTTCTTTGCTTCTTTGTTCCTGTGTAAGTATCCTTCGTGGGTGCCATAGTTATAGTTTGTAATCATTTCTTTGAAGTATAAAAGGATCATTTTGTATCTCTCTCAGCCCATGCTGAATTTTATTCGATCTTTATTCGTACAAGACTCGATTTTATGATTTTAATTACCAGCCCAAATATCGAGCTTAGGACATAACGAACCTATCAGTTTTTAATTGATCAATATAATACACCTCGAGGTTTTTGTTAATCCTCTAAGCTTAAATGTGAACTCAGAACGTCGAGATTCTCGAGCCCGAGTTAGGCGAGAGCAAGATCTCGAGATGAAGCAAATTCTTAGATTTCCTTGCAGTCCCCGTGTAGGAAACTTCTCCACCTCGGGTAGCCCATAGGCTTTTACAGTCGAACAGATATTTGCTCGAACTTGTAATAAGGATAGCCTTTAGGCCTTTTCACATTCTTCGAGTGAGTAATTCCTCAAACTCGGATAACCCTTGGGCTTAGTAATCAAGTGGATACCCTGCTCGAACTCGACTTGTAAGCTGCGCTTTATGATTTTTGACGAATTAATTCTTGATGCCTTGATCCTGACGCCAATATCATAACATCAGTGGTTGAAGTAACTGAAAAGTTGCTTTTTGTGCGATTCCTAAAATCGTTAATTGGAGGCAGTTGACGGTCGGCCTTTTGGCTTCCTCAGCACGCTTAAAAGACCTCTATAAATAGACAGATTTCACAACCTTACAAACTTTATTCTCATAGTCTCATTAGCCTTTTTCAATTTCCTTGAACTCTCCCTTCTCTCTACTATCAACGCTTTTCATTTTCTTAGAGCTTCCGCATTACGATGACTAAAACCTCTAAACCAGTTTCCTAGAAAGAAAAGCTTCTTCATCTTCTCGATCGACCAAGGGCAAACCGGTAGTGACTCCTCGTATTGAGGAGTGCATCCCTCCACAGCGTGAAATAACATCCAATTTCAAAATTGAGAAACCTATATCGACAGCAGGCTGCTGCGAGCCCATGTCTCGATATGTTTGTTTGGTGACCAAGTCCGAGCTCAGGCAGGTAAAGGAGGATTGCAAGTGGGATAACAAAGAAATAGTGATTCCTTCCTCCGAAGAGGACATCACTATGTATAAAGTGGGATACTTGAGCGTATATACCTACCCTTTTACGTCGGGTCCTGCAATTCTAGCCCAGGGTCCCATAGATCCAGTTATTCTTGACTTTTACCAACAATACCGAGTGACGCTCAGCCAGATCTACCCCTCCTTCTGGCGAATCATTTACTTAATCAGGTTCTTTTCGAGCCAAATTGAGGGGATGTCTTTTACCCTCGATTATCTGATCAGATTGTACAGTACCCGACTTTATCATGGGAGTTTGATAAAATTGTAATGCCAATCCTTGAAATCTCTCTTCTCTAGTATCGATGAGGACAAAGACCGTGGGTGGATGAGCCGGTTAGTTCGAGTCAGGACCTCCAATCTGATTCCTGCTGATTGGATATCGTTCCCCGATGAGTGGAACATAAAACATGAGTACGCAACAGGTTTATACCCTGCTTTCTTTTCTTTTCCCTGGATTTATATTTTTTATTGGTCTAACCCTTTCACGGTAGTGTAGCCACTGCTTGGTTTCCTGGTGGAGTCCCGAACCTCAAGGGCTGGATCCAAAATTTAGCCTCCGCCTCCTCTTACTCAGGGTGTTGCTGGTGAGATCTGACCAAGGGTCGATGGGAGGCCAAAAGTCATGGTGAGTTCTCTTGTTTGTTTTCTTGTGCTTCTATTACAAGGTACTTACCTCGATTTCATATAGGTCTTGGAGAGCCATCGATTTGCGGTCGTCCTCGTCTGATGAAGTGGAGGTTCCGAAGCCTTCAAAAGAAAGAAAAAGAAGAAGAGAGTCATCTGAAAATCCCCCGAAGTCGAAGAAGAGTGTGACTCAAGGGCCAAAGGCTGATACAGTGGCCTTATCTCCAAAAATAGCCCAGCGCTTTCGGGATCAGGAAGAAGAAGAAGAAGAAAAAGACGACTGCCTGTTGATAACCCGTGAAAGAAAAAATGACGATGCTTCGAAGCCTATTGAGCCGGTGGCGGTTGATGTGGCTCATTCCAGAGCTAAAGAAATCTTTAAAGGGAGTTCAAACAAAGTCCCCGAACCATTGTCCAGAAAGAAGGCGCCTCGCTTGGGAGACCATTTGGAGGGCGGGCCGACCGAGCTGATCCCGAGCCTCTTAAAATAAAAGAGAGTGCCCCGAGCGGATCTCTTGGGGTAATCAATGTTGATGATTCACCTCCTGGCCTCGAGTTCTCCGAGGGACAAATCCGAGATGCTCAGAATATGAGGTCTTTCGAAGTGGAAGCAAGCCATAAAGTGCATGACATCTTTCGAGAATGTCTCATAGGGCTTGAAGATGGCCCCGACCTCGATGATTCTTTCATTTTGATGAGGCTTGTAGCCTCTTTAAACAAGTGAGTTTCCTATTTTTTATGCCTGCACCTTTGTTTTAGTTGTTCTGAATCTATCTTTTTTTCCTTTTTTCATAAAGGTTGTGGTGCTCCATAAAAGGGTATTTTCCCAGTCCCAAGCCGATCTTGCTCGATGCTAGGCTGAGCTTAAGAAGTCTTTGGAGGAGAGGTACGTCGTCAAAGCACCTCTATGCTAAGAAAGAGATGGAAATCTACGATTTACAAATTGAGTTGACGCAGACATGCCAAGGTCGAGCCGAGTATGTTGAAAAGGTAACATAGCTCTCGAGGGTTGGTTATGCACTAGTTTATACTGGTGACTGAAACTTTTAATTTCGCAGTTTCATCAGAAGGACGACTTAGAGGCGCAGCTTCGGGAGGAGCTTAAGATGAAAGAGGCCGAAACATAGGGTGGAGACAAGGTATGGACAATCTCGCTTCCGACAAGGAAACTCTGAGAGAGCATCTAGCTTCTCTCGAATGCCAGCTTCGAGATGTGAAAGAGGAGAGCCTAGCTCGGGGTCTCGAGATTGAGGAGCTTAAATTCAGATCTGCTGCCGAACTGGCCAAGGCTAAATCTGATGTTGCAACAATTATGACTTCGTATCGAGCCGATGTAAAAGCAGCTGATGTTCGGGCAAAGGAGATCTCTACTGCAGCGGAGGCTAAGTTATCAAGTACCCTTGATCATGCTAGGCGAAAATCCCGGAGGATGACTGTCGAAGAGGTACATGCTCACAGCTTCGATCTTTTAGCCGATATTGAAGCGACAAAGATTTTAGAAGAAGAGGCTGTCGTTCTGCTTTCCGATGAGGATGATTCAGCCGGTGGCTCCGAGAGTGGAGGAGACGGGGATAAATCCCCCAAGGATGAGGCTCTCGAAGATGCGACTCCTAAAGATGCGGCTACCAAAGATATGACCCTGAAGTAGTTTTAGGTTACTTTATTTCGGTTTTTTGTAAGCCTTCTTTGTGTATGGATCTCCTGTAATCATTTTTTGGAAATATGGGGGGAACTTTTTGTCTTGTCTTTGGTTTGTGCTGGATTTAACATTCCCTTTGTTTATGGAAGACTTTGTTTGAGTGATTAGTTCTGGAATTGGCTTGGATTCGGGATATAGTAAACCCTTAGATGCTTATAGTAATCCTTGAGCCAATTTTAAATCAATCGGACTCAAGCTCGAGATACCGTGACTCTTGAGTCCGGGTTGAGTGAGAATGGAGTCTCGTATAATACGTTTTTGGCCCTTAAGCCTTTCGGGGTTGGCCCTTAGGCTCTTATATATCGGCCCTTAGGCTCTTTAAGTGGGCCCTTGGGCTCTTAGAATGGCTATATAATTTTTCCCTCATTTCGGCTTAAAAGACTTAGTGAAAATTTAATTATGCCTTAGCATGTGTATTTTGTACTCGGAGGTTTATCGAAGGTTCGGCATCTCGGAGCCTTATTGATAATTTGTCTGTGTAAACATAATCGAATACCTCTTGAGGTATTTTGAAAGGCTGATGTTATCGAAGCCCTTGGATTTTTCGAGGGCTGAATTTATCGAAGCCCTTTATATTTTGTTTTTGCCAAGGGTAGCCTGATTTAACCGGTTTTTACAAAGTGTTTGAAGGCCTTTAATTTATAGCAGAAGTCGGACGTCTCTGAGCCATAGTATCTAGTCGTAGACTTTATATGACTGTAGTCTTTAGTATGGTCATACTTAGGGGTGTACATGGACCGGGTTGGTTTGGTTTTTATTAAAACCAAGCCAAACCAACTACATCGGGTTGGATTGGTACGGTTTTGTCGGGTTTTTCGGTTTTTTTGTTATATGAATATTATTTCAATCTTACTTTGTTAAACTTTTTATAAGTAAATATATGTTTAGTAAAAATTGAAAAACTTGACAAACATATGATCTATTTAAATATTTTTATGGTATTATTTTGTTAATAACACATGATAGTTATTTTTTTAGTCCTCTAACAATAATATTTCGTTGATGTATACTTATAAGGTTAAACGAATTTAATAATTAAACATAAAAATCAACATGACACCTAATTAGTGATAAGTTCTATTTAATTTTAGATTATCAAAATACCACTTCAAATTTAAAAAAGATATAGGAATTTAAAACTTCTTGATATATGAACAAGGAAGAACAAAGAAATTGACGCATTTCAGTAATACTTGATAAGAAAGTGATCATATAACCCATTATTTAAGGATAGTACAAATGGAGTACTTCATATTCTATTAAATATTATATTCCATAAGAGAATCCCAAATATTTCTAGAATTTTTGTAAAGAAAATTCTATATAAAGTCTTAAAAGTATATATAAAAATTATATATTTATATGTCGGTTTGGTTCGGGTTTTTTTACTCAATACCAAACCAAATCAAATCAAACCTAGTCGGATATTTTAATCGGTTTGGTTTGACTTTTCGGTTTGGTGCAGTTTTCCGGTTTGGTTTGTACACCCCTAGTCATAGCCTTCGGGTATGTCACTTGGACTTGTTTCCCGATAAATTTCTGAACTTATTAGAGAAGTTAGTCCCCGAGGACATTGGCCTTGGCCTTTGTTTCGAGGGGGTGCCTCTTTGAGGTCTTATTAATCCGAATTTTTGATGAGAGTCCCCGACGGGTTTCTTCTATGATTTGGCTCTTAAGCCATTCCCGTAGGATGTAGAGTTCATGTAGTGGTAGACTTCTTTAAAACACCAAATATTTTTCATATTAATAGAATTAGTACATGTGTACATGCTTTGTTGTCGGGGCTTGACTAATATATGGACACGGTTCGTCTAACCGTTTGGCCCATTACAAAGTTTTCATATTGAGGTTCTTGATAATAGGTGAATTTGACTATAATCACGCCTTAAATAATCACCTTCTTGTATAGTTTTGATGATAAAAGTGATAACAAAATGCTCTTATTAGTGCTTTTCATGATTTGCAGGTGATATATGTCCAAGGAAGGCCAGGGAGCAGTTTTGGAGTCAAAAATGGAGAAAAAGAGGCCAACTGTGTAAATTCCCAATGGAACATCGTATGCCAGCCCTGAAATTCAGAGAAGGTGTTTTGCCGACCGCGACCGCTGCAGAACCGCGGTGGAAGATAGATGCAGAAGTTTTGAGATTCAGAAAGGGTCATTGGCCGCGGTTCCACCGCGACCGCGGCAGAACCGCAACGGGCGCAGTAAACTTCGAGGACCAAACTATAAAAGACGGGATTTTTAGACCTAAACCATATATTAAACATTAGACTTCGCCCAAAAGAGGCATGTATTATTTTTTTAGAGTATCTTGGCAAGGAAAACTATTGTGAGAGAATACCCAAAACATCTTTCTTCTTTTCTTTGATTTTTATTGCTAGTTTATGATGAATCTTATCTTAGTTTGTTTTCCCATAGCCATGAGTAGCTAAATCCTTTATCTAAGGTTTTGATGGAACCTATTGGGGGATGAACTTCTTGTTTATGTGAATACAAATTGCTAGTTTCAATCTCTAATTGTTCAACTTTGTGTTCGTTGTAGTTAATTGATAGGATCCTCAATTAGTTGTGCCTATTTAGTGTGCATAACTTGGAAAAGAGAGCATATTTATGTTATTGTTGAACAACACCACTCCTAAATTATAAGAGGAATCTATAATTGCGGGATTAAAGGCGGGATTAGGGATAACAAAGCCTTGGGTGTAATCTAAAGTGAAATGTGCTCATTAAAGCTAGCTAGTGTATCTCAGGAGAGTGCAATAGTATATTACTGTGATTACTCGGGAGAGATTTACGGTAAGAAGAGTGTTCATGATTGATAGAGATGTGTTGGTAAATTTGTATGAAGCATAAAAAGAAGGGATTCCATCAATAGGGGAAATCTTTACCTTAGCTTTTTCTCATCATTGTTTACAACCTTAGCGTTTTAGTTTACAACTGCTTAATTTACCTGCAATCTTAGTTACTAAAGAAACCACCAACTGTGATTCAAATATTTGGGAAGCTGGTTCTGAAGAGTTAGTGGGTCTGAAGATAGTAATTGATAGGTTAACTCTCCGTGGATTCAACCCTAGACGTAATACTCGGGTTATATTTGCAACGTTCGCAGAGTCCTTTTAGAGGGCATAGTTGGGCGTGATCAAATTTTGGCGCCGTTGCCGGGGAGTTAATGGAATTATCAATTACCATTGACAGAAATACAAAGATTCTTATTGTAGTCAGTTTTCTCTCTACCCAATTTTTTATTGAAAATTTGACGGTTGTTGACTTGGTTGCTCAGGTGTATTCCTAGAAAGTCTACGAGGACTGGAGAACTACTTGAAGGACTCTCAGACCCCGAGCAACCATTCCGAGCATTAAACCGTGCCAACAAAAGAATTCAACAGTCCCAACAAACACTCAAATTCGAAATTAACATGGGAGACATGAACGATACCAACGGAAACGTCAGGAATGAGCAAGCTGGCTTAAATGCCAGGGAAGAGGCACCTCATGTGCCTGAGGGTATATGACTGGGCACAACCAACAGCTGATAATTTGGCTACTGCCATTGTTGTGCCCGCAATACAAGCTGAATCGTTCTAGATCACAAATAATATGCTACACTTGTTGCAAAACAAGGGACTCTTTTCTGGGACACAAATAGATGATCCTCAGCAGCATTTGAAGAACTTATTATCCATATGTAAAACTCAAAGGCAACCCAACGTGACTCCGGAAGCAATCAGGCTATTATTGTTTCCATTCTCGGTGACAGGAGCTGCGCAGGTTTGGATAAATTCACTTCACATCAACTCTATAGAAACTTGGGATGAATTAGTTAAGCAATTTCACAACAAATTCCACCCGCCCAACAAAACTGCTCAACAAATTGATGAGATTGTGAGTTTCAAGCAGAAACCAATGGAGACTCTACATGAGACATGGGGCAGGTTTAAAGGAATGTTGGTTATGTATCCTCACCACGGTGTTCCAGAACAGATGTTAGGAAAACGGTTTTACATGGGCCTGTCAGACAGCATGAAGAACATTGTAGATGCCTCAGCTGGTGGGGCGTTCTTGAGCAAGACTTGGAGAGAAGGCCAGAATTTGCTGTACAAAATGGCACAAAACTCGGGATGGACAACTAGGAATGCACTTATCACTCCAGTGGTGCACTCAGTGCCTCTTGATCCTTCTAATACTATGGCTGAAAATATGGCGACTCTCTTTACACAGATGAGCATCCTCACCAAAAAGGTGGATGAATCATGGCAAAAGCAGCAGGTACATATAGTAGATACTACGAATGGGGGCTTGTGCACATCTTGCATTAGCCAGCCAATTGGTAATCTTTGGAATGCAGAGCATGATCATCATCAGCAGCACCCTGAAGATATGAATTATGTGGCTAACTATGGGGGTCAGAGATAAGGAAATCAGAATTGGGGTCAGCAGACTTAGCAGCAGTACAGGCCACCTCAGCCACAGTACAACGCCGGAAACATGGGAGGTATGAGACCCCCTAACAACATGGCACTGTATCCTAGACCACAGGGGTATAACAATCAGCAGCAAGGGTACCATCCACCTCAGCAACAGCATGGTGGAAGACAAGAAGATGGGTTTGCAAGACAGGAATCAATGATGCAGTAGGTTATTGGGTCCAATGCCAAGATGAATGAAAGAGTGGATGCACATGATACAGCCATTAAAAATATTGAGGTACAAGTGGGACAGATCTCAATGTCGCTGAACAATCTCCCTCAAGGGACATTACCTGCAGATACCCAAATCAATCCAAAAGATCATGGCCCAAAGCAACTGATGGCAGTGAGTCTCCGAAATGGTAGGCATCTAGATATTGAGCAAGAGAGAGCTCGAGGTAACATACAGGTTGATACACTCATTCCAGTGCCCATTGAGCTGGATGAGTCTACGATATTAACAGAGGTGACAATCCAGCCCGCACCTGAAGAGAAGAATATGCAGGAGGAGACCGATAAAGTAGCTAAGCCAGTTGAAGAGCCAGTAGTTGAAATAGTAGCCGAGAAAGAGAAATCCCAAGTGATTGGGAAGAAAAGACCTCATGCACCATTCCCACAGAGGTTGGCCAAGCACCAA
>MU783980.1:63250-93453 GCA_026770625.1 Nicotiana glauca | reverse complement strand
TATATATATATATATATATATATATATAAAACTATTTATCTCTTTATACTTTTGATGTTATAATTTAGTAAAAAAAATATACTTTATTTAAATTTAGCTATAATAAAAAATATCCATTCAAATTGAGGAGTAGTTTCAAGTTGGAGTTTAAAATTATTTTAAAATAAAAAAATAAAGAAACTTTCAATTCAAATGAAAAAAATACAAAAATATAAAAATACTGTAGCTAATTTATATATAAGATAAGCATTATATATATATATAAATTATTTATCTCTTTATACTTTTGATGTTATAATTTAGTAAAAAAAGAATTTACTTTATTTAAATTTTTAATAAACTACAAAATTTGAAAACTAATCAAATAAGTATGACAGTATAAAGGAATTTATGAAAAGAGGGGATAGAGATAATGTTATGATATTTAAATTTTGAATTAATAAGAAAATAAAAGATAAATAAATAACACTCAAGAAAAGTATCAATAATAGTAAGTACTTGCTAATTCAATAATAGAAATAAAAAGGAACAACCAATTTATTTGATTACTATATGATTTGTATCCTTTAATTTTTTATTGATTGTATTATATTTTTGCACACTATATTATATTATTAAATACAACTAATATTTATTAAATTAATATAATATATTAAACCATAATTTTATTAGACTAATATTCTGTCAAATTTCTCGCATCGCAAGTTGTTATACTAGTTTTATTTTAAAAGAAAAGCAAGAAGGGGCAACACGTTAAATTTCAAAACCTCAGGGTGAAATAGTACAATTTACAGAACTGCTCAAAGACATATTTCCCTATTTTCCAAAACAACCCCAATTCGAATTCTCCCATTTCGAAAATTGCTGTCCGAAGATTCAATCACGCTCCGGCGAATCGAGACCTAATCGCAGAAATCTCAAATCTCTCTGAAATTGCTTTAGATTTTGAAGGTCATTTGGTTCGTCAATGGAAGCGATCAGAAAGCAAGCCACGAGGCTCAGAGAACAGGTAGCTCGCCAACAGCAAGTACGATCCGATTTCCTCTTTCTAAATATTAGCATTTCTTACTCCGTAATTAGTAAATTTATCCGCTATAAGCTAAATCAAATCGATTTTTACCTTTTAATTGTTCGTTGATTAAATTGATCCATTTGAATCGTGTGTTTTTTCACGCTTTTTATAGCTCAGTTAATTCTAGGTTGATTCATATCTGATTTGCTGAAGTGCTGTTTGTCAATGGATTATTTGATTTTGATGAAATGTATTTTGATTTTTTTCACGTGCTAGACTTATTTTCAGTCACCTTTAGAATAGTGCCACATCCTAGTAATGCTCAAATTTAATAAATTTTGTTAATTTTATCCTATTATGGAAATTATTGGTAATAATAATTTTAAGTCGTTTTCATGTTTTTTAGAATGTTCGTAGTCAATATTGCAATGTGTGCTAAAGCTCCCTGGTTTTGAGTGATTATGTTTTTTGTTAGGTTGACAAGCTAGGAGTTTTCAGGTGATTTGATGGAATAAACTCACTGTATATGAAGAAGAGAATGCATTGTTTTGTTCTGAAATGCCTACATTGTGAAATCCTTATGACTTGCCTTAGGCTCTCTTCAGTTAGTAGAGCACTTTTACTATCTTTTATTCTGTATTTTGAAATATTAGATATTGCAAATCTTGAACCTGATGATCTTCTTACGTCCATCATTGTACTCTATAATTAACAATGGTATTTATGCTAAAGAAGTCCTTTCTTATATCGTAGTTGGGGCGCGTGGTACTTAGATTCCTCCTAACAATCTTGCAACAAGCTTCTGATTGCTATTTAGTTTATTTTAAAGTGATTTTTCTCATCCAAATATTGCAAAATATTGTAAATTGAGTTATATTTTCTAGTACTATAGTTATAGCCTAGTAATTGATAGTTGACTAGAATGTGACTCTGCCACCTAAGTTAAGCGGTGATGTGTTTTAGGAGGTCAATTAGTTCCTATAAGAATGAGTTCAAAGCTTTCTACTCATAATTTATGTTAATATCTATTTTGTGGCCCACAATTTCCTTTGCAATATTTATCGGTGCCTCTATCAAGCTCCATTTATAAATTTTGAACAAGGTTAGCATGTCCAGTTTTAGCTTCGCCTCATGTTTTGCGGCTCCAATTCATCCATCTCTCGTCGCAAATCTGTGGTTTTAGGTTTTTTTTCCGATGAATAGTTCTCTGGTATTTAGTTTCTGCAACTGATCAAATTGCTGTTATTGGAAGTACTTAATATATTTTTTTCGGCTACTTAATAGTTTCTCAAGGCAAGAGGGGTTGCTCTGATGGTAAGCAACCCCCACTTCCAACCGAGAGGTTGTGAGTTCGAGTCTCCCCAAGAGCAAGGTGGGAAGTTCTTGGAGGGAAGGATGCTGGGGGTCTATTTGGAAACAGCCTCTCTACCCAGGGTAGGGGTAAGGTCTGCGTACACACTACCCTCCCCAGACCTCACTAAGTGGGATTATACTGAGTTGTTGTTGTTGTTGTACTTAATAGTTTCTCACTTCTCTCTTTTCAGGCTGTCCTCAAGCAGTTTGGGGCAGGGGGATATGGTTCAGATCTTGTGACTGATGAAGCCGAACTCCAGCAGCATCATAAGCTCGAAAAGCTTTACATATCCACTCGTGCTGCAAAGGTTTCTCGTTTTGTCAGCTGATAGTTTTCCTTTTTCCTTGATTTTGTAGGAGGCCTTTGTATTGAATTTAGGAAGTTGAGTCTTACTTGCATAATAGTTAATATAATCTCTTACGTTAGTCAAAGATTTTATTCTTCTACTGCATGGTATAACTGTTTGAATGTGGTTTTACATAATCAGAGTTTTAAATATTTCTCATTTTTAGATTCTTTCTATAAATGAACTTAGCCACATACTTGTAGCGCTTCAATTACATTATTATGGATCAATCTTTCAGTCAACGTCTTGATTCAAAATGAGTTGGGGTTGGTTATATAATTCCTCTATATCCATTTATCACCTAATCAAAGTCCATTTCATTCTGTAAATTCTAAAGAATTTGCTCCTTTAGTCAAAGAAAAAAAACGAATTTGCTCTTTTAGGCAAACTGGATTATTTCTGAAGCTCACACTCACACCTACAATGCTAACTAGTTTTAACTTTTAACCCAACTAGTTGTTATTCCTATATAAATTGCTTCTTTCCATTGTGTTTTATCCTTAGCTAAGTTGGCATTGACTCCTAAAGAGTCCCATAACTTTGAACTTTTGAGCTTATTCTATTGTCAAGATTTTATTGTTTCTCGTTTCCAACTGGAGATACATATACAGAAACATTGAGCTATCGCCTCAAAAACATCTGATCTTTTGAAATGCAGCATTTTCAAAGGGATATTGTTCGTGGTGTTGAAGGTTATATCGTTACTGGGTCTAAACAAGTTGAAATAGGTCATTTTCTGACTTCTTCCACATTGATGATTGTTCTTTTAGGTAAAAAAAAAAACTTATCTTCGATATCTGTTGACAAATACGAGCTTTTCCTACAGGAACTAAACTGTCAGAAGATAGCAGGAAATATGGTGCTGAAAATACATGTACAAGTGGTACTACATTGTCAAAAGCTGCATTAGGTTTTTCACGTGCTCGTGCTCAGATGGAGAAGGAGCGAGGAAATCTGTTGAAAGCTCTTGGAACGCAGGTTAATAAAATAGTCTCGACTTCATAACCTTCTCAATTATATTTGATGTCACACTCTGGAACAAGTAGGTCTATCTAATTGTTGTATTGGATGCATATTCTTTGTTGTTTATATTTGGTATTAGGCTGAAACTTAAATGAATTGGCTCCAAAAGTACTCTGTACTTGTAAGCTTGTTTTTCTTGTGGGACCTTTCTATGCCTTGTGGAGGCATATGTTTCTTTTCTGATGTGTTTCTTCTAATCCATGCATCAAATAAGGCAGAGAAGCATTTTGGATCACTATTTCCCGTACTGCACAACATTTGTTACTGTTGGAGAAACATTTTTTTTTCTGCTAAGCCATCTATTGTTTTGGCCATGGTGTTGTGTTTCAGGGGAAATATAGTGGTAGTTTTCTATAAAATGTTTTATATATTGTGAGAATTTATCGTAAATTGACAAGTTTTATGCTACTGGAAACTCATGCTAGCATTTCTTTCTTTTTCCTAAAAGAAAATGTCAGCTTCTGAAAATATGCAAAGCACTCTTTGTCAAAGATAATGAACAAAGGACTAGTGGAAAAAATATATTCCTCATTACTAACAAAGCTGGAGATGTCTTATTTAGTTCATCTGTTTGTCATGTGCTATCTCTTTTAGTCTTCCATGAACCTGGGACGTGTTAAAGATTTGTTCTGGGTAAATTAAGCCTCATCACAGTAAATTAATTCAAGCGGAATGCTGTAGGTTCCTGCTATTGACCACGGTGATAAGAGAACTTGTTAGTAGTGCAAGTACCTAGATATCAGAATTTTGGGGCCTTGGTCGTACTTGAAGTTCATTTGGGCAACTCAAAGAAAGGGGTTGGATTGAGGCCTTCAAGATCATGCTGCTTCAATCAATTAATGGTTTTGGTTCCCTATTTTCTATTTGTCTCGGCCAAGATTTGAATATTTGATGAGCTCTAGAAGATGTAATTCTTTTAGAACTGAGACTGTTTACTTAATTAGAACAGAGACTATTTACTTAAGTTGAAGTCGATAAACAGACTTCATCTTGGTCTAACCATTTAGGAATTATGTGTGAGGACACTCCAATTGTTCTATGTCCGGTATGTCAATCTGTTTCAAGCCATCTACTTGACTATAGATATTTCCTTTCCAGGTCGCTGAACCATTAAGGGCCATGGTGATGGGAGCTCCATTGGAAGATGCTCGACATCTAGCTCAAAGATATGATAGAATGCGACAAGAGGCAGAAGCACAGGTATTTAGTTGCTTCTCTGTTTTAAATTGTAAGGCAGACTTTAAATCAAGTAATGTGGTTTCTTTCACATAATGTGTTCATGGTGTTGTCTTAAGTTGCTTTGATGATAATAAAAATTTTGGATCAGTTAATTGCACTTGCCAGATGCCAGTTCTCTTTTCTGACTAACCTAGATAGGCTGTTGAAGTATCCAGACGACAAGCTAAACTGAGAGAAGGAACAGGTCATCCTGACATGGCATATAAACTGGAAGCAGCCGAAGCAAAGCTACAAGACTTGAAGTCAAATATGAATACATTGGGAAAAGAAGCTTCAGCAGCTATGGCTGCTGTTGAAGCTCAGCAGCAAAGACTGACACTCCAACGATTGATCGCCATGGTAACCATCCTCCTAGAGCTGTGGAATAGAGTGCTTTTAAAAGGTACCACATAAGTGAAATTTGATTATTTTAATTGTCATTTCATTCTTGTGATTAGGTTGAATCAGAACGGTCATACCATCAGAGAATCCTACAGATTCTTGATCAGCTAGAAGCTGAGGTATGTGTGATTTATTTTAGAAAATCCTGAATATGATGGACTCCCACTGATTTTTCCCCCATATTTGAGAAATAAGGATAATTTGTTTTTATGATTCAGATGTTATCAGAGCGCCAGCGTATTGAAGCAGCTCCTGCTCCTGCTCCCAGTGTGGATACTATGCCTCCACCTCCCTCATATGAAGAAGTAAATGGTGTCTCTACTTCACCCGTACAAAATGGATCAACTGATAGTATGGGTTACTTTCTCGGAGAAGTGAGTATTTTGAACTTCCAAGTACATTGAATAGATTTAGCTCGGTGATGAGTTCTCAATAGCTTTCCTTCTTTCTGGGTTGGTAACAGGTCGTGTACCCATATCAAGCTGAATCCGATGTGGAGCTTAATTTATCTGTTGGAGAATATGTTGTTATTCGCAAGGTTTGTTTAGTTTATTTTGCTCTACTGGATTCACTTCCGCATGTTGGTGTCGTATTTTCTGATATTACTCATCTGAACTTGAGAAATGCCTTAAACAAAAGGATGGTATGATGCATTTAGTAATACATCCTGGAAGCTTTTGGTTCCAGTGATATAGCAGTTACAGGTGTTTTACTGGATCGCCTCAGCTTGTGATTTAACTCCTACTGATCTGAATTCATATTTGCGTATTGGTTCACTTGCAATCTCTACAGTTAATAGACTTCTAGAACTAGAAATATAAAATGCATTTGAGAGTGATATTCTATCTCGGAGTTGCCTGCTCTGTAACATCTGTTTTTTGTTTGAATTCTACCCATCAACTGTGCCAGTGGATGCTTTTCAAATGGTTGATTATATCCAAACGCTCTACAGATAACAGTGTGTTTCATGGTGTTTTCAGGTTTCTAACAATGGTTGGGCTGAAGGTGAATGCAAAGGCAGAGCAGGATGGTTTCCTTTCGGTTACATTGAAAGAAGGGAACGTGTCCTTGCAAGTAAAGTGGCCGAGGTTTTCTGAAATGTAGGGATTTCTTTTATTATAAAGGAGCCGTCGGATTTCTGTATCTTCTGCTGCTTATATCATCTGCTGCTTGCGATCGTTTCTGCCTCTTGTAACATTCTCTATGTTTGTCCCCTTAAATACTTCTTATAGGGGTCTTTTATTCCTTTCCTTTTTGATCGTTATCCCATCCGAGGGTAAATTTTTATATATTTCCCTCTTTTAAGGACTTGGAGGTGATTGCTGTATGTTGCAATTTGTTGTGATTAATTTTGTAGCAATGTCTATCCTAGTACATTTTTATAACTTGTTTTCCCTTTTTGGGTCTCGGAGAATGCGAGCAAATAATCTATTTTGCCTTCAGCAGATAAGGAATAGTAACTCTTTGAAAACATTGAAGAATTCCATATTAACATTTCTAACTACAAAGAGTTGCTGCTAGGAGGCTTTCTGCGCTCAAATAAAGCGAATATCACAATTAAAAAGAACGTATGAAAAAGCTTTGGTCCATTTTGAATGTAGCCAGGTTGGCATACGCCAAAATATGTGCGACGGCTCTAATCTATAAATCTACTGGAAACCATGTTCAACAACTCTTACTAGGAAAAGACTTGAAAAAGGAATGATGGGCAGGAAAAAACTGTAAAGAACATCACGATTTTGAAAGTTCCTGTGGAACCTTCCATATTCAATTCACTTCCGAGTAGAACGTGAAAATCGCCATGGGCAGATGATAACTAGCGGCAGAGCCAGAATTCTAATAAGGGAGTCAAAAAAGATGCTATACTAAAAGATTTATTGGTACAAGGGGAATTCAACAAGTTATATATATACACAAACATTTTTTCTCAACTAAATTTTTTAGTTTTTTACCTATATACGAGGTACAATTTCCACCAAAATTGAACCCCTTTCATACAATGTTACCTACACACATAGCTCCCACAATGAATCTATATTATGAATGTTCCAGGAGCGGTCCTGATTGTAATAAAAACCTGAAATGTTCTTTTCATATTTATGTTACGCCACAAGTAAAAATATTTTCCTTCGCGTGTATTATTAACAAAACGATAAAATATGTAGGGCTTATGTGCTCTTAAGGAATGTAGCTATTTCCGAGGTTGTCTTTGTTTGACATACTAGTCACCTTCAGGTAAATACGTGAAAAAGTATTCTCTTTTAATTTTTATTTTGACGATCACACCGAGATGAGCAAGGCATTTCACTTTCTGAAATATGGAATTTTAATACAATGTCTGTTATTTAAATACGTCAGTTTACCACAAAAATGAACAAAATATTATAAAAGACATGTTTATTACACTTGGAATTTGCTTACGTAGCTTGCAAACAAGTACAAACCCAACAAACCACCAAAAATAGGTTTTCGTAATTATCTTGTCAGGTTAAAAGATGCAACTATCACTTAATGAACATAGAATTACAAACATCAAAATCTGCACTAATCACATAATTGGCCAAGAGCTTGTTGCTGTCTTCCTTGACCAGACTTCTTTTTTGTAACCATCCCAAACTGCAAAGCAAGACAGAGCATAAACTGGTTAATGATCTCCAAGAAGAAGCTGAAAAAGCTACAATTTCCATGTATCTTTCTTAACACAGGTATCGTAAAATTGCAAAGTGATGCCATCGGTTTGAACACATCGCACTAACTTTAAATCTAGGAAACAAACCGATTAAATCATCATTAATGACACTGTTGAAGTAAAGTATGATCCTAATTTAATATGATCTTCCAATTTTATTGTTTCGACATAATTGACAGTGCAACTCCTCCAACTTGGAACTGAGGCAATTTTGATGTTATTGTTGTTCTTGACATACTCATGACTCCACCTGTGGGATATCACTGGCTTTGTTGTTGTTGCTGTTGTTCTTGACATAGATTTGAACATTAGGGAAATATGACCTTACAGTTCTATTGAAGTCCACAATGATTTGTTAAGGGAAACCTTTCACTTAGACTTGGAAATTTGTGATGACACAGGAATGACAATCTAAAGACAATCACTTGTAAATCACATTCAAGGTGAGGAAGAAAAATATGTGTTTTTTGGGAAGTGAGGAGGATGTGTTCATATTCATTCAAACAAAACATACAATGCAGTCTAACATAGCAGGTGTCTCTCACACACACACACACAGATATCATGATTTGAAAAAATAACCCTGCTTATTGTTTGAAGGCTAGGAAAAAAAATACTTCCTACAATGATCCACGTGCTTATCAATAGAAGGCGAAAGCTTAGGTGCATAGAGGGTATATTTTTGAACCATGAGACATGCATCTATATAATTGGCATGCTACTCAAGTACATCGTCATTATGATACTTACATATCGTCTAAGATCGGTTTCCAGATAGCTGTGTAAGAATAATAGCCAGAATGATGAAAATGACAACAATCTGCAATAAATTTCAGAGATGAGAAAATATTAAATGCAGAAAGGCAAATTTAAATTGTATCTAAAGTGTGAAACAGTCAGCTGTATACACTTACCAGAACAGGACTGTAATTAGGCTCGCTCCTGATTATGTATGATTTCCTGGTGATAGGTACATGCATTAGTTGATACAGCAATGTGAAGATGAGAACAACTAGGATATGTACAAACCTTTTGTTCAAGGTTCCCGAATCTCTGCAAGTTTTCAGGATCGCTTCAAGCCTCTTCAGAGTTTTTGTTGCATTTGGATCATTATTATTAACCTAAAACAATAAAAGAGCAGTTTTGGTGGCATGTCTTTTCATCAAGAAAGGAAATTTTGACATAAGAAAGGAACAAAAAGAAACAGATAGCAGACAGAGTGAATAACCCATATTATTAGCCATTAAGCAAAAGCTTTGGCAAATTATGTATTGCCAGTTCAAATAATTGTTAGAACTTAGATGTATCAATTCAAAGGCTAAGAGGTATCAGTATTGTAATAGGAACATGTTACGCGTAGATGTGTACTAATTTGTCTATTTTTGTACTACACCTTTGTACATATGTGTGAGAGAGACTCCTGGATAACTATTTTGCAAACAATTATTCAGTATTTCTGGAAGAAAAGACAGGCATCTGTAGTAGGAACATGATTCAGAAACCCCATCACAATTTGTATGCACAAGGTTTCTCGTACCGTAATGCAAGGTCCATATTGACCAAATGAGCCACAAAAGTGCGCATATACTTATTCCAAGACAACACATGCATTGTTAACGTTAAACAAAAAGGACAGGGTAATCCTCAATTTGACCCAGCAACTTCAACACGAGCACATTATAACTGGGCAATTAGGCATGATTGAGAATAAAAAAGTTCCATACCTTGGATTTCAGCATACAAGAAAAGTCAAAAAAAGCACCATATACATCTGCAATAGTCCTGGTCCGGTCAATGACCTTAGCAGTCAGACCTAGAAAGAAAAAAACAAAAGTTAATAATAATGACAGATATAGTATAAAATTAAGAAGACAAGGATATAATGAGATGCTTAAAAACTGCCAGAATAATACTCAAAAATACAATATCTACTTTAAATAAGTTCCATCAGCAAGTGGAGTAGAACATATAGATGCATGAATAATACATGCTGGGAGAGAGTTCTCACAGAAATGATACAAAGACAAGAAAGGTAGAATATAAAATAAGACAGTGTTAACGATAAAACCCACTCCATTACATGATAATAATAAGTCCTTTTTTATAAGGTAATAAGATTTTATTAATGAAGGCAAAAAACACCCGTATACAATGGAAAACCTTACAAAACGATGTGGTTTTCTACGAACAACACCTGACCTTCTATACTATTAAAAACATTGTGGGTGCACCAAAAATAAATAAGGAATGAGAGGCTATTCCGCAAGTACACAAAATCTCTCTCTACCCCATCATAAAAACAAGTCCTATTGACAAAAGATGCGATTTATAAACAAATTGGCCGAATTTTACGGGGTCAGATTGCAATTGGGTATGAAGTCACAGGAAATGCATATCGAGAATCATAGTTCTTACCACGTCTCATTTTTACCACTCCTCTGAAGACTTCAATGTTGTCATAGCACATAGCTAATGTCCCAATTGCCATGACCTGGTACCATTAGATAATACAATAAGGCAAAAGCATGGTAAAGAAGTATGCTTAGCAAGTTACTGGTGCAACAATGCTTCTGGATGCTGTAAAAGGTAAATAACTGAAACAAATACTGTGATGCAAATTTCTTCCTTCCCCAGCCTACAAGTCCATGAACAAATACTGGTGCAACAATGCTTCTGGATGCTGTAAAAGGTAAATAACTGAACAAATACTGTAATGCAAATTTCTTCTTTCCCCAGCCTACAAGTCCATGTTTAAAAAATTGTAGACTATTAGTCATTCACCACACTTTAACTCTATGGTCAATTAAACAAGCATGAATAGAAATCATGGCAATAAGACAATACGAAGATCCTTGATCTATAACTAGATTGAAATTAAATGATTCGACATAGAGTTTTCTTCAGCAAATTCGATACATTTTCTGTTTCGATCTTTATCGACACTTACCCAAACAGAGAACATAAAATTCCATCATAAGAAACACTTTGTGAAAAATTGAACAAAAATGGAAAGACCAAGCACTAGAATTCCAAATAGTTAGAAAAGGAATCGTCAAGTGTGACAGAAGAAATGTCTTCATGTAGGAAGCGTTTAGCCTGAGATAAATTGAAAGGCTAGAGAGCCTAGAAATAACCTAGAGGATATACCTGTGGAATAGCACAGAATCGAAAGATGGAAGGATCACGCAAAGCAGACATGTAAGTCAAACAATCTTCTACATGTGATAAAGCATTAGTGACCATGTCATTGAGACATTGCACTGCTTTGGCCGAGTTATCCTCGTACTTTAATTCCTGTGGGAAATAAACAAAGATGTCAATTAACCTACGAATGAAACCCATCTCTGAGCTTTGACTAAACAACTGCACTTGCTACAGTCCACTCAAGTTCATTCAATAACTATGACGGCAGGGAAAAAATGAGTTGAGAAACTCGTACAATACCAAGGAGATGAAGAGTTCAAACCTCAAGCTTGTTAACATATTTACTCCATATTTCACGGGGCCAGAACATACGGCACTTGGGCACTTCATTTATGTCCTCCAAATAATCTCTAATGATGTTTGTTTTCTGCAATATATAGCAAATATGTTAGTATTACTGCCCTCAAGAAAGAAGAATCTCAAAGATGGACAGTTGTGCCTGCCACACATGTAAAGGTTTAAACCTGAAGAAATAAACCCATGGAGTTAGAGAGAGAATCTGAAGCCAGATCTTCTTTCCCAGAGGCATGAAACAGTTTTGACAATCCTAGCCCAACAAGCCCAGCTACATAGTGACAATATTCGTCATAATCATCGGTTGTTTCCACCTGCAGAGGTAGATTTGTTGAAATTGAAATACATGGAGGTTGAAGGAGCATTCTAAAAAATGAAGCTTGCAGCCAAAAACCATTAAATCGTAAAGTAGTTACACATCGGGCGCGCTTAAAGGTTAAAGTTACCTTTAAAAAATCTAGGCCAAATACATAAGCAGCCCCTCCAACTTGTCCTTTTTTTTAATCTAGACACTTAAACTAAGTTTTGTTCCTATTGAACACCAAAACTCAACTCAAAGTGTATTTACCAACACCTCATAGTCAATCTTCCACAACAAGAAGTGCGTGACTTTCAGACACTATGACATGGCAAAACAGGCAAATCACTTTGCGACACGTTGAAAATTGAAAAGAAAAAAGCACCTCTCATCACCCCTCTTCGTCTCTATAGTCGGCCATTGCTTCCCCCAAATTTCACAAGTTATTTCACTGTCAAAAAAACATACCCATTTTAACACCCCAAATATTCACGCCACCATCAACGACGGTCCCAAAAGTGCAAAACTTGCAAGATTTGAAACCCAAAGTAAACATCCTCCAATTTACTTAATTATTACAGTAATTGAAAAACAAAAAATAAATTATATAATTCTTATTCTGGTAATATTTTTCCTTATAACAGTCTGAATTTGGTAAGGGTTTTAAAATCAAGTTCGATTCGAGGGGCCGCTTATGATTTTGGTGGGTGGTAGCAGTGTTGGTGGAGAAAAGGGAAGAAGTGAATGGTGGCGGAAGATGGAGGAAGAGGGTGCGGGAGAAAATGTGAGGAAGAAGGAGTAAATTCTTTTGTTCAAAGAAAATTGCCTCACACGCTCAAATAGGGGTGTTTCACACATAATGTGTCACGTCAGCAATGTGTGTCCAATAGATACACTTTGAGTTGGGTTTAAGTGTTCAATAGGAACTAGGCTTAGTTCAAGTGTCTAAATGAAAAAAACGGACAAGTTCGAGGGGCTGCTTATGTATTTGGCCAAAAATCTAACAAGATTTTAGCGCTCATTAACCAAATTCCATGTACTTGTCTTCTATAGTGTTAATAGCCTTGTCTTACTTAACAAACAAAGACAGAGGTGATAATTCAACAAAGACGAAAATATCCTTACGGGCTAACAACACTGGTGCAAAACATGTTCAACAAAATACAGGTGAAAAAGATACCAAATCTCAAATAGCAGAAATACTAGTAATATCACATCAATCACGATGTAGTGAAGCAGAGACCATGGTTTATACTTTTGAGTAGGTGGAATAATCCAATGGCTTGAAGATGAGGAATTGCATAAAAAGGGAAAACTTGAGAGATCGAGCCAATTCATACAAACAAAAAATGCAAACAAGTATAAACTGCTTTTTGCGAGTATCAGATAATTTGATCCTGTTCTTTATGGTTTATCTTGCATACCTCCTTGCATATGAATTTTGCCATTCCTGCACCCATTCTCATGGTAATATCCTCAATTGCCTGCTGATAACTGCAAAATATAAGAACAAAATCTTCATTATAGCCTACTCATACAATGGGACCCAGAGTTTGTACATTTTGAAATTCAGACTACAACCCCAGTTCACATTTTTTGTCGTATAAGTAGCATTTCTTTTTTTTCTGATTTTTTAGGGTTGAAGAAGGCAGAGAAAGCTGCACCGCTCATAAGTAAACATTTCTGAATTCACATTAGGGACATCACATGGATCTACAGTTGAATTTGGATTTCTCCAAACCTTGCAACATAATTTAAATTCTAGAGGACCTACTGCTACATCATATTCAACAAATATGCTGATTGTAACCTCTCAATTGAGCAAAATCTTAGTATCAGAAAAGCACACTAGCTGGGTAAGAACTCACTGTTTCCTAAGCTCCAGAAAAGCAGTTGAAACATGATGGAACTGGTCCATGAGAACCTTGTACTCCTTTGTACCACCTAACATGTTAAAAAATTGGGATTAGGAATTTACTCTATAATAAAACAGCAATAACTACAACGCAGTCCCAAACAAGTTCAACTCAAAACAAGTTAAATATATATAAATGAATCCTCACTTCTCCATTAAGTTCAACTCATGTCATCATCATACCGAATAAAAAACAAGTGAAAAACAAGTTAAATATATATAAATGATAGTAATAATAATATTAGAAGTTCTCTAACAAGTCTAATCCTATTCCCCATTAGTAGAGAACACCCTAGACAGAATGTATTTGTAGGGAGATCAACGCGCATGGCACCGTGGGAGCAAGACACATAGAAGAAAAGAAAAGCCTTTATTTAGGGTAAGAAACTGCAGTAAAAAGAAGTATAACAAATTTCAGAAGATTTCTAAGTTCTAACTTGCTCCCTTCCCCTTAGCATCCAATCGTTGAGTCAGGTTGACCTCTTTGGCCAACATGTCATGAAATTTTGAGCAGCAAATTAACAAAAGAGTCCATTGCAACCACTAGTAATGCAGAAATAGTTCCAGGGTTAGAACATAGTTTTCGAAGCTCAATTCTCCTATCCGTCATCCAACTATTTATACATTGAAAGAAATAAAATCAAGATAAGCTATTTACCCAGAGCACGTGAAAAGTTGGACTACAGGACCCACCGAAATGCCTAGAACTAGTATACATTGTCTTATTGGTCAATATTTTAGTGTTGCCCAGCCCTTTGGGTGGGAAGGATCCTCCTTCATGTTCATACATGAGCATGCAGGTGTATAGCTAGCAATGTAATCACTAGAATGCTATCATCGGCATACGATGATGAGCGAGCAATGATAGGGTCTCATGTTTTTTTTAAACCTAAAGTATGGATTTTTCTCATTGAGGTAACAGGGTTTCAAGTATTATGATTGTTTGGTGTTGTATGCCTAATATCAGCAGTGTCCCTGCATGGTACAGGGGCGTGGGGGCCAATTTAGCCAACCTGAGAAGAAGGAAGTACATTGTGGTCAGCTGGTGTAGTATGTGCAATAAGACAGGGGAGGGTATCAACCACATGCTACTTCATTGCGAATATGCGTCACAGGAATGGGCATTGATTTATGTGGTCTTCAAGATAAAGTAGAATGTATTGTCAGTAGATGATTGAAGGTGTTTTTGAGAAATGGGAATCATGCAGGAAGAGGTTAAACACCATGGCTGGAGGTAATATAGATGTGTATTCGCTATGAGCTTAACAATTAGCTAACCTCTCTCACACTGATTACAATAATAGTAAAAGATGAGGTTATAATGGGCTCTTGATTTTTTCCATTAGGCAACTACCAGTGGCAGAGTATTTAGCAAGTAATCAAACAAAAGCAAAGATGCCAAAGTTACTTTCCTTTCTTGTCCATTTTCCTATATGACCTCAGTCAGGCACTATTCTGATGCATTATGTGCTTTCAACTATCAAATATGGTCCATATCTTGGATCATTAGCAGCTTTCTGCATGTGTGCAGCCTCTAGTAGTAGTTTGACTGCAGCGCCAAAAGAGAAACATTTTTGGGTAGACAGTGAAACATTGAATTGGTTTTTAACCAACTTATAAAAAAAAGTTTCATAGTGACCCTCCAAAAGTAGTTGAAGTCTTTCCAATTTGGGATTCTTCAATTGCAAAAGCACAATCATTATAAGAGAAAAAGGATATTGAGAATTTAGGGAGATCGACAAGTTGAACTCAGAGACTTACATGAAAAATGCCATTCACGATCATAAACATGCTGATGAAAAGAGATCAGAATAGGTACTTTAACATCGGTGGGAATGCTGGTATCATCCTCTGTTCAGAATAAGAACATCCAAATATGAAAAAGAGCAAAATAAGTGTTACTCAAAAATATGACTGCAGCAACCCGTGAATCAACTAATATTACAAGGTTAAAACTACCTTATGAATGTCTAGAATGAAACAGAAAACAACATATGATAACTCATACTAGTATTTCAGTAATATAAGTTAGTCAAAGCTTGTTTATAACCAAGAAGAGTTCCACAGAAAGCTGGTAGGCAGCTCAGAATTATCTAAACGAAATATCAACTAGTTGGATAATTAGCATGGTAGAATAACTTGCTCTTTTTTATTATCTTTTTTAATTAATGAGCAGTTGATGTTTTCACTAATCACTAAATAAATTTACCCTCTGACTATACTTAAATGCTAGTTTATCATGTTAGCTAATAGCCTAATACTACGAACAATCATCTGTTTTCTAAGGTCCATATCTCCTTATGATTAGGGGTGTATTTGGTTTGGTATTAAGTAAAAAAACCCGAACCAAACCGACATATAAATATATAATTTCTATATATACTTTTAAGACTTTATATATAATTTTCTTTACAAAAATTCTAAAAATATTTGGGATTCTCTTATGGAATGTAATATTTAATAGAATATGAAGTACTGCATTTTTACTAACCTTAAATAATGGGTTATATGATCACTTTCTTATCAAGTGTTACTGAAATGCGTCAATTTCTTTGTTCTTCCTTGTTCATATATCAAGATTTATTAAATTCTTACTATATCTTTTTCAAATTTGAAGTGGTATTTTGATAATCTAAAATTAAATAGAACTTATCATTAATTAGGTATCACGTTGATTTTTATGTTTAATTATTAAATTCGTTTTAACCTTATAAGTATACATCAACGAAAAATTATTATCAGAGGACTAAAAAAATAACTATCATGTGTTATTAACAAAATACTGCCATAAAAATATTTAAATAGATCATATGTTAGTCAAGTTTTTTAATTTTTACTAAATATATATTTACTTATAAAAAGTTTAACAAAGTAAGATTGAAATAATATTCACATAACAAAAAAACCCGAAAAACCCTAACCAATCCAACCCGATAGTTGGTTCGGTTTGGTTTTTATTAAAACCAAATCAACCCGGTCCATGTACACCCTACTTATAATTACTAAACAAAATTTAGATAGATAGTAAACTGAGCTTACCAACAGTGTCAAGTGCTCGAAGAACCAAATAGAAAATGCACACCTGGAAAGTTCAATTAAAGTTAAAAATAAGAATAATAAAAGTCAACCTTCAAAAATCAAAATATCAGTTATAGTAATATGCGAATCCAGAAATTAGAACAAATCAACGGAATATATATATATATATATATAGTACATTAACAATTCCAATCAATTCACAGAAGCAGGAAATTAAAAAAAGGTCCAATTTTCATGTATATAAACACACACACACACACACACACACACACACAGAGGTTACCACACGCTTTAAATGCATCCAAATAGCAAGCGCTAGCGATTAAATGCCACAGAAAAAGAAGAAAAAAAAGGAAAAGAAGAGAGAAACATACAGCGTCACGAAGCTCGACGGGAAGTTGTTGAATAACGAGAGCAAAGCTACGAGAGACCTTATGAAGCATTGAGTAACAGAAGCCCCAATGTGGAGACGGCGGGATCTGTTTCTCCGCGTGTCGAGCCGCTAGCTTAAGCTTTACCAATGGATACAAATCCTCTGGATTCTTCAAAATCGCCCTCAAACTCCCCATTCTTATTCAGCCTTCTGTTCACAACAAAAGTCAAATACTGTTTTTGATCAATCTCCGATCCACAATGCAATCACACACAAATACTTAAATATATATATATAAGAGCAAATCGAGAAAAGGAAAATAAGAGAGGCAAAGGAGATTCGAATTTGTGTACGCACTTATTGGTGTGTGTGGGGAGGGGGGGGGGGGTTTGTTTGGTAAGACCGTAAGAGGAGAAGGCGTTAGCAAAATGGCTGTATTTGAAGAAGTCGTTGAATGCTGAATTGCGTGGAAACGATGATACCTATGTCTGTTTCCAGTGGAATAATAAACATTTTAAAGAAGAAATGGAAAATTATACTCCTATTTGGACTTCGGTAAATCCGGACGTATCGGAAATATTGGTAAAATATTACTCGTTTGAGAATTATTTTATGTGAAATATAATAAGACTCGTTTTTGACAACTGTAATCAAATAAGTCCATTTGAGTGAATAAACTTTATTCGCGAGTTAAATGCTTACCGCTTACGTGTGATCTTTTATTTGGTACTATTGTCTATGAAAATGAACTCGGCCACAATAATTACGATGAGTCGTAGTGTTATTATTTACCCATTTTGAGTTCGTTTGCTACTATCAATACGTGGGATATTTCATGGCATTAGTTATCTTAATTTTTTGGGAGAAATTTAAAAGTGGCTAGATTTATAAGTTATCATTCAAAAATAGCCACAATTTTAAAAGTAATCGAAATTTAGTCATTTTTCATATAAAGATAAATTTAAGCGAAAAATACTATTCAAAATCTGAAAAAATACTCCAGCATAATATACTGGAGTTCCAGTATAATATACCGGTCTAGCATAATATACTGGAGTTTAGAGCACCGGTGCTCCAGTCTCCAGTATATTATGCTAGATCGGTATATTATACTGGAACTCCAGTATATTGTGCTGGAGTATTTTTTCGAATTTTGAATAGTATTTTCATCCGTTCCATTCTCCAGTATATTATACTGGAGCCAGAAAAGTATACCGGTCCAGCATAATATGATGGAAGTTCATACACATGTGCACCGAACTTCAGTATATTATGCTGGACCGGTCTTTATTGCAACAAAATAGTGGCTATTATTCAATGACTTGACAAACGCTGGCTATTTTTGAATGACTAGTCCAAAAACTGACTAAACCGTGCTATTTTGACCATTTTCTCTATGGCATAACTAATTTCATTATTTTAGACGTCATATGATTAGGAAATAAGTTATCACGTGATTAATTATCCCATAATTAGTTATTTCATTCTC
Organism: Nicotiana glauca; assembly: GCA_026770625.1. Lineage (NCBI taxonomy): Eukaryota > Viridiplantae > Streptophyta > Magnoliopsida > Solanales > Solanaceae > Nicotiana > Nicotiana glauca. The sequence continues at coordinate 74,797 of MU783980.1, read as the reverse complement.
GAGAATAGAAAAATACTATAATCCCGGAATAATTAATCTCAAATTAGTTATACCATAATTTTCATCTTGAGATTAAATGAGCCCTTATGAGTAGTTTGGTATAATGGTGGGATATTCCATGGGATGAAATATCCTATTGGGATTAGTTATCCTATGTTTTATATGTGATAAATATTTCCACCATTTTAGGGATTGTTTGGTTGGAAATAAGTTAACTCTGGATTAATTATCCCGAAATTAGTTATTTCACCCTCCTATATGGATAAAAAAAATACTACAATTCCGTGATTAGTTATACCCCAATAATACCCCAAACCAAACATGGGATAAACTCAATTCAAATTTAATTCCAAAATTAGCTAATACCCCAAACCGAGCATGGGATAAAGTTAATCCCAGATTCTATCATGTGATTCCTTATCTCATGTACCAAATGACCCTCTAATATAAAAATTATCCTGAAATTTAGCATTCCAAACTAAATATAAGATAATATTAGTCCCAAATTTTAACTCGAAATTATTATCCTGCGATGATGTACCAAACGACCCCTTAACAGCCCGCATTGTTTGACGAAAGAAAACGAGTTTCCCGTTATAACGGAATTTGAAAGTCTCTCATTATAACGTGAAGTTTGGCAGTTTAGGACTTAACGCCACGGTTGGCACGATCTTATTTTCATCCATTTTTCTATGGTGCTACTTGAACCGATTGAATGGACTGCCTATTTTTTTCCTTTTTATAGTAGGAAATTAACTAAACTTGTGATGGATTAGGATTTTTTCCACTACATAATGAATTCTAAGCGATTGCAACTCAAGACCACTTAGAAGTCAATTGAATATGTGGTGTATAGATTTTCTTTTTTTTTTTTAAAAAGTTACTAGTATTATTTTTTAATGCCTTTGATATATATATATATATGCATGGTGTTAAATTCTGCCCACTACGTCTCCACGTTGGTAGCAACGACCAACAAATACACGCTAACCGAAGTAAGAGCGCAGCCTAAGAATGTCGGGGTGAAGTGTATTATCGGTCTCGTCGTCTCCTCGAAAGAGCGTGACCAATCTCTGTATTATTTTATTATTTCAAGGAGGTTCACCTATTATATAAATGAGGATCCCAATATTGTAAGGGGGATCTTTTTAGAACGAGCATTATCTCTCTCTTGAATATCCAATCTCTTGGAAGCAATAACAAACATAATACATATCTCTAGGTCTCATTATCTTCGATTACGATTTACCTTTGATTTATTTTTTATTGTATTCACTTGTAAAGTAATTAGTATCTTCCGAGTCAAACAATTTGGCGCCGTCTGTGGGAATTTCGGCAGTCGAAATCATAGTTTGCACCTAGAATATTGAAAAGAGCAATGAAACACCATTCTTCAGGCCCTACAGAAATCGAAAAATGGCAGAAAGTGATGCAAGAATGAAAGCAATAGCAGGCACAACAACCAATCTCATAGGCCCTCTCAACGAGGCCAGTAGAGAGAACATCTTGAGTACAACACCTGGTAGTACACAGGATGGAGAGATCTCACCCCCTTCATCTACATCTGCAGTCAAAGAAACAGCACCCCCGGTGGTCAAGAAACTACTGGAGGAGTGGTTGACGAACACCTTAGGTAGCTTGCTTGAAAAGTCACCCCAAAGCAACATTAAGAACCCATCAATGGCAGACATCGCCGTCGCTACCAGTGAACCCGATATTGTACAAACAAACAATACCCACACCGATATCCAGACCAATGATGGTACACACATCCTTAAGAAGATGGAAGAAATGGAGAATGAGAACAAGGCACTTCGGGACCAAATGAAAGAGCATCAGGAAAGAGTAGACAAAATTCCCGGCGCTTCTAAGTTACTACCAAAACGCGACGTAGGAAGATTCGTCGAACAGCCGTATAGCGAAGAGGCTGCCCCTCACACGATCCAGAAAACCTTCAAGATGCCACCTTACTTAAGGATATATGACGAGACGATAGATCCCGAAGACCACCTGATCCAATATGTAACCGCTGTGAAAGGCAACGATCTGTCAAGAGAACAAGTACCATCCGTATTGCTGAAAAAGTTCGTAGAAACGTTAACAGTGGGGCCTAACATGGTACTCACATCTGCTAGTAAGAACAATATCAACATTCGAAGAAATGGCGTGCGCCACCGCCCATGCAGGAGCAAAGAAAGCAGAGGCCAGGGTCAACGATATCTTCACCGTCAGACAAACCGCAGGAGAGGGACTCAGGGACTTCCTGGCCAAGTTCAACAGAGTAAGGATGAGCCTATGAAATGTATCGAAAGGCATGACAGTCGCATCTTTCCAAAACGGGCTGAGCAGAGATGGTTCAAGGGCGAACAAAAAGCTACTGAGCCGACTCATGAAGTATCCCACCACCACATGGGAGGAGATCCACAACGCCTATTGTGCCGAAGTACGAGCGGATGAGGACGACCTAAATGGACCGACCCAACGAGTAACGACAATACAATCAGAAACAAGAAGGGATCGACGCAACGACGGGCGAAGGGAATAGCCCTCGCGCTTCAACAAAGAAAGGCATCAGCCTTACGTCAGATCCTCTCACCCACCACCGCCAAGGCACATAGAGGCACTGCAATGACATATCGCTCCACTCCGGAATGAAAAAGGTATGCCCCATTTATTATCTGCCCATAACTTTTGCGTGTCTCCCTCAGAAATAATGTACGCACTGGAGAAGTAGGGCACCAAGGTACAATGGCCGTAGAAAATGAAATCAGATCCTACCACAAGGAGGTCGAATGTCCTATGCGAGTTCCATCAGGAAAGAGGACACAAAATCGAAGATTGCATAGGTCTACGACAAGAGGTAGTCAGGATACTAAACCAAGGATACCTGAGGGAGCTGCTTAGCGATAAGGGAAAGACCAACTTCGCACGAGGTCGGGAACAACCCCAAGGGTCGCCGAAGCCACCTTCGCCAGCACACACCATAAACATAATAATCGGAGGAGGCGATGATTCAGCAATCAACCACGTAAAGTTCACCACCACGAACAAACTAAAACGAACAATCGCCCACGAACGGTATGACGACTTCGAAGAAAGTATCACCTTCGATAAGTATGATGCCGACGGTTTGTCTTTTCCTCATTACGATGCTTTGGTCATAACTTTACGTATTGCCGACACTGATGTTAAGAGAATCATGGTTGACGACGAAAGCGGCACCTGTATTATCCATCCAACAGTCCTCGTGCAAATGAGACTCGAAGATAGAATAATACTGCATTGCATAACACTGACAGGCTTTAACAATGCAGTGGAACGGACCTCCAGGGAGGTGTCATTACCGATTTTAGTGGGAGGAGTTACACTGGAAACCACTTTCCACATCATGAACCAAGAGACGGCCTACAACGCCATCATAGGATACCCGTGGATACATGTCATGCGAGCAGTCCCCTCAAACTTCTACCAAGTGATCAAGTTCCCCACCCCTTGGGGAGTATTTAGCATTCGGGGCGAGCCGTGCACCGTCCAAGAATGCTATCAAATCGCTCAAGACTGCGCCCACACCAAACAGTCGAAAGGCGCGAGTGCGGAGGCATAGCAATCAGCCGTGTCGGGGACTAAGGTCGACCCGACAATGGAAGCCATCAAAGATCCAGACATCGTAGAAGCCTGCAAAGTGACGGTCGAGGATCTCGACCCAGTCCAACTGGACAGCACCGACCACACGAAAAAAGCCTACATCGGACACAACCTCTGTGACCCAAGTAAGTACCGTGAATTTCTAACTAACCACGCTGATTTATTTGCCTTTTCTCATTCATATATGCTGGGAATCCCGAAAGACATTGCGACCCACAAACTGAACGTCGACCCACTATATCCACCCGTGCGGCAAATTAAAAGGAAGTTTAACGCTGCAATCAACGAGGTGGTCAGTGAAGAAGTCTATAAGCTGCTAGCCAACGGGTCCATCAGAGAATCAAAGTACCCCCAATGGGTCGCCAACGTCGTCATGGTCAAAAAGAAAAATAGGAAATGGAGAATGTGCGTAGATTTCACCGACATTAACAAGGCATGCCCGAAAGACTCGTTTCCGTTACCTCACATCGACCAGTTGATCGACGCCACAACAGGACATGAACTGCTAAGCTTCTTAGATGCCTACTCCGGCTACAACCAAATCATGATGGCCGAGGAGGACCAAGAAAAGACAATTTTTATCACCCACCAAGGGACATATTGCTACAAGGTGCCCTTCGGACTCAAAAATGTAGGGGCAATGTATCAGAGACTGGTTACCAAAATATTCAAAGAACAGCTTGGCAAAACCATGGAGGTCTATATCGACGATATGCTGGTGAAGTCGGCAAAGAAAGAAGACCACATCAACCATCTGAAAGAAGCCTTCGAGATACTAAGACGGTACGGGATGAAGTTGAATCCGGAAAAGTGCGCCTTCGGCGTGGCCTCAGGAAAGTTTTTGGGTTTCCTCGTATCACAACGAGGTATCAAGGTCAACCCAAACCAGATCAAGGCAATAGACACAATACCTGAGACTTTGAACAACAAAAAACAGGTACAAAAGCTGACAGGACGAATAGTCGCCCTATCGAGGTTCATCTCCTGATCCTCCGACAGGTGCCATAAATTTTTTAACGTGTTGAGAAAAGATCACGGGCTACAGTGGAACGAGGAATGCGTCGAGGCCTTGAAAAAATTAAAAGCATACTTGTCTTCACCGCAGTTGCTAGTCAAAGCGAACCCGGGTGAATCTTTGCTGGTGTCACACCTCCTTTTTCCGCTACTAAGGCTTTTACTACACCCTGAGAAGGGTATAATAAAGAAGGAGTTTTTTCACTTAAAGGACAATCGAAACGGGATTCATTTTTATTTAAGATTCAGAGTCGCCACTTGGAAGATTTATGGTGTCCCAAGTCACCGGTTTGAATTCCGAATCGAGGAAGGGTTTGACTCTGTATTAACAGTCGCGAACCAGAAATCCGGGTAAGGAATTCTATTAACCCGGGAGAAGGTATTAGGCATTCCCGAGTTCTGTGGTTCTAGCATGGTCGCTCAACTGCTATATTTGGCTAAAATTTGATTTTTATACATTTTACCCTATTTGTGTAATTTTAGAATTAATTACCGCTTGAATCATTTTAGTTAAGAAAGTGAACGTCATTTAAGAACATGTTTTCAGATCACGTCACATGAAATGCACCCGGATCCTCGACACATTCTTATTCAATATTTTCTAATTTGGATTTGGGTCGCATGAAATGCACACCCGTATTAGGAAGGTAAGATTAATTAAAGCGCGCCTAAAGTGACTAACGTGTTGTTATCTTTTGGGAAGGTCGTGAAATTCGCTAAACGGTCAGTCCCGAATACTAAGTATTTTTGAATTAAGTGATTAATGAGGGCCCTGCAATTATGTATTTTGATTTGGCGAGGCTCGTCTCATTTTACTAATTAAAGGTCAAACTAAAGTAACTAAATTTCTATTTTTATTTTTGTCTCTAAGGGTCAATTAATCCAAAAATATAAATCCGGTTTTCGAATTCAAGTCCGGATTCAAACAAAAGGATAGATCCTTTTAGCTTGAACCCGCTACCTAATTCAAAACTAAATTTTATATTCATGAATTAAATTTTATATTCCTAATTATATATTTTTAGTGTCACTATACTTGGACCTTGATTTTCACTCATATTTAAGCAATGCTTTTGGGCCTGAATTTTTAGCCCAAGTATGCAGGGATTATTTTATTACTCAAGAGTTACTATTAAAATATTGCAACAGATATTAAATTCAAAAAAAATGAAGACGCGTTCAGCCCAGGTTCGAATCCAGAACAACAGGAAACAAGCCATTCTTAATGTTGTAGAAAACCTCTGATTTCAAACAATTAAACCACCGAAAAAGTTCAAACAATTAAACTCATAAACTGGGATAACACTTGTAGGAAAACTCCAATTTTAAATTCGACTATCAGTTCATCCTTTAGCTTACTACTTTTGAAAAGGGGGACAAAACAGATTTGACCTTCAATTCAGCTTTTGCATTACCATTTTTTTATAATTAAAACTCTAAGTTGACAGTGTGATACCTAAACTAAACTATGAGGCCACAACTAAGTAATTTCTTTGCCATTCGCATAATTGCATGTGCATAATAGTCTTCAAAAAATCAGATGGGCATATAAAAACAAGCTGTGCTATATCAAAACTAGCATTAAAAGTTCCAAACAATTTCAACTGTCCAGTCTAGATTAATTACATAAAAAAACTGAAGTATAGAGAAATAACAGAATCTACAGCAGATCATGTTTCGACTTCATTTCATATTTTGACTGGAAATTTACACGGTAATGATCTCAGAGAATGTACCTGAAATTAAGCCAAATGAATGAAGAGAAAGGAAGTCAACAAGCAGATTTGAACACAACAATCACAACCAGCCAGAGTAGGAGTAGGTTTGGATCAAAAATAACTTTTCAAAGCCAGAACCAGATTCAGCATTTAACAAGCTCCATAGATGATCAGATTCAACGAAATTGACTCCCAAAATTGTTTGAAATCGAACAGAGTACTATAATATCTTCAAATTACTAGGAAATGAACTAATAGAGATGAATTAGCTACTAGAACTTTGGAATGATCTCAGAGATTTGATGAAAACAGTATTATTGTTGCTATTCTAACTGATTTCTACTATTTTAGATATCCAAACTTATTCGAAATCAACTAAACTTAAAATTAAAGTAAGGATTTCAAGGGATCAACAGCTGTTTTTGGATTTTTATTAAGTTTTCTATGTTTTTGGATTTTTTGGAAGGAATTCAAATCTAGAAGAGGAAGTTGGATCTGAAGTTCTTAATTTCAGATCTGAAATTTAGCAGATATTTTTTTGCGGGATATATTGGAGTTCCAAACTTATTAATTAAGGCATTGGGATGCCTATTTATAGGCACAATTAAGGGGCAGAATGTTCTAGACATTTTACTCTTTTTCCCTCCCATTTAATTTCAAGTATTGCATATTAAACCTTCAATTCCTAACTTGTTTCTCCAGTTACTACCCTAAGTTTATTGAATTCTACACTAAAGTCCTATTCTAGAATGTTCTATACCCCTACAATTCCTATACTACCCCTATTTCATTTCAGAGTTTACCATTTCTAATAAACTTGCCATTTTCCTATGCCCAAACTAACACTGAGGTTCCCTAAAATTATTACCAGACCTACCCTTGACCCCTGAATTTGTTACTCTGTAATTTTTGTTCCAATTTACCCAAATACCATTAATTAAAATCCAATTCTTAATCTAACTAAAGTTAACTAGTAAGTGATTTATCCAGCTATATCCAAACAACCTATCTTAAACACTACACCAATTAACAAACTAATAGCCTGAAATTAATCCAAATCGAGTTCCAAATCCACCTTCATATGAACAGACCCAATTCCTATTTACTAGTTTGAATTCCCCACTAAAAGCAAAAAGACCTTGAATAAAACTGAAGAAAATAACTGAATTATCTAATGCTAATTAAGGAGGATCCTTGAACTAATTTATTATTGAACTAATAAGAACCGTAAGCAATTACTGAGCGCCAGAAAGAGAAACAACAGCAAGTGAAAAATAAACCATGTGATTATAAAAAAAACCTATAACTGGTAATTAAAACAAACAAACGAAATGAAGAAAGACTAAAGAAAAAGGAAGACTTACTAGTCGAGGCTTAAACATAATGGCCAACTCTGCTTTGACCTCGAAATGTCATCGATTCTTGTGATGAACGGGCAGAACATATCAACTAGGGGTGAAACCAGCCAAGGATCTTGAAAGAATGATTTTAGTGGGGGTCTTCTGATTTTTCATCTAGGGCTTGAGGCTCACAGTCGAAACCTTTGAGGGAATTTTGGAGGAAGATAGACAGCTACTTGAGATGAAGGAGAGGAGGTGGTCATTGGGTGTTGATTGGGTGGAGAAAGGGTGGTGGCGCCACCGGGCACGGTGGAGGAGCTCATGGCAGCGCTCTAGGGTTTCGCTGATTTGGAGCTTTTGAGTGAGATTTGAAGTGTAACAAGTGGATATTCATGAAGAAGGGGTTGAGAGGAGTGTTTGGTACGTTTTTGGCCAAGTTTAGAAGTCAATCGCCGCCGCATGGCGATTTTCGGCGGCAGCGACGGGGGTGGGAGGTGCAGTGAGGACGGTGACTTGAACAGCCGATACTAGGTTTAGGTTATAAAATTTAGACACTTTTAATCAAATGGTAGAAGGAATTAAGGCCTTTGGATGAAGTGAATGGACGGTTGAGATTCACACGCCTTAAACGGCGTCGTTTGGTCGCTTATTTAAACAGCCCGAGTTAGGAAGTGTTTGGGCCTGGGCGAGTAGAATTAATTTGGGCTATATGACATGGGTTGCAACTAGCCCAATTTGGGCAGCCCTTCTTTGTTCTTCATTTCCATGGTTTTCTTTTCATTAATCTCTTGTACTTCATTTTGTTTCCCTTTTATTTCTTTTGCTTTTGTGTTCATTTTCATTTTTGTATTTTGTATTTTTTACTTTATATTTTTTTGATTTTTGTAAAAATTAAAACAAAACCTAATTAAACTATTTAACTTCTAAAATTATTTAAAATTAATTATCAATTAAATTTGCCTAGGAACTATTTTTGTGAATTTTTTTTTATTCTGTTCTAAAAGAAATCAATACTTAATTAATACTAAAAATGAAATTAAAATCTTGAATGCAAATGCATATTTTGTATTTTTATATGACTTAACATGCACAAATAACATGCAAACAATTAACACGAAATTCACAAAAATTGTAAAAATAAGAAAAAATCTTTTTTATTTGAATTTTATGGGAATAACTCATATATAGGGCAAAAATCACGTGCTCACAGCTGCCCCTCTTTGCTCGGAAACACGAAGAGTTTTCGCGCAAAGATAAGTGAGCAAATACGAGCGATTTTTTGCCCGTTCGAGTATTCCGTTGTGAAGCATTTTGAAAGATTTTGACCGCATCCTGCTTCAGAGGTTGCCTACATATCCTGGGCTAAACAGGAATCAGGTCAATGTAGTTCAGGAATGTCTGGTAGTTGGGACTACCAGGAGCAGTGGTTTCACTGTTGTTGTTGTTGTTGTTGTTACTGCTTGCTGACCCCCTTATAAAATAAAGAAGCTAGTATAAGCTATGATCTATGAGTTACAAAAGATCCTATCTACGTCTTTAAACTTGATCTTGTATTGCCTTGAACTTGTATCTTGTGTTCTTCCAATGAAATTCTTGTTGTTGCCTTGGCGATACTTTGCCATTCCTCTTGATGATGCTCGGATAATTCAATTTGAAATATGTGTCCATTCTTCAGGTGGGCTCCTGCTTGCGATGCTTGAAAAGTATTCCCTTGTTCTCCAGGTGGGCTCCTGTTTGCGATGCTTTGAAAAGTATTCCCTTGTTCTCCAGGTGGGCTCCTGCTTGCGATGCTTGAAAAGTATTCCCTTGTTCTCCAGGTGGGCTCCTGCTTGCGATGCTTGAAAAGTATTCCCTTGTTTTCCAGGTGGGCTCCTGCTTGTGATGTTTGAAAATGTATTCCCTTGTTCTCCAGGTGGGCTCCTGATTGTGCCAAGATAGACAAAACAAAGAAAATTTTTTGTCCCAGTCTGGTGACTGAGCACATCATGTTATCAGATATTAAAATTAAAAGCTAAAATTTAGATTATACTTCCCTTGTTTTCCAGGTGGGTGCCTGCTTGCTGTATTTGAAAAGATATTCATTTATTTTTCAGGTGGGCTCCTCCTTACTGAATTTTAAAAGATATTCCCTTATTCTTCAGGTGGGCTCCTGCTTGCTGAACTTTGAAAAATATTCCCTTGTTCTTCAGGTGGGTGCCTGCTTGCTGAATTTTGAAAGATATACCCCTATTCTTCAGGTGGGCTCCTGCTTGCTGAATTTGAAAGATATTTCCTTATTCTTCAGGTGGGCTCCTGCTTGCTGCATTTTGAAAACTATTCCCTTATTCTTCAGGTGGGCTCCTTCTTGCTGAATTTTGAAAACTATTCCCTTATTCTTCAGGTGGGATCCTGCTTGCTGAATTTTGAAAACTATTCCCTTATTCTTCAGGTGGGCTCCTGCTTGCAACAACCATACGAAACGAGGAAAATTTTCTGCCCCAGTTTGATAACTGGGCGCGTTGTGTTACTGAATATTAACTTGAAAGGTAAGACTTTCATTATACTTCCCTTGTTCTTTAGGTGGGTGCCTGACTGCTGAACTTTGAAATGTATTCCCTTGTTATCCAGGTGGGCGCCTGATTGCCGAACTTAAAATGTATTCCCTTGTTCTACAGGTGGGTGCCTGACTGCTTCAACTTTGAAATATATTCCCTTGTTATCTAGGTGGGTGCCTGACGGCTTCAACTTTAAAATGTATTCCCTTGTTATCCAGGAGGGTGCATGACGGCTTCAACTTTGAAATGTATTCCCTTGTTATCCAGGTGGGCGCCCGATTGCTGAACTTGAAATGATATTCCCTTGTTATCCAGGTGGGCGCCTGATTGCTGAACTTGAAATGATATTCCCTTGTTCTTCAGGTGGGCTCTTGCTTGTGATAAAACAGACAAAACAACAAAAATTTTCTGCCCCAGTTTGATAACTGGCACTGAATTATTTTACCAACTATTATAAGAATTGTAAAGCTAAGTCCTATTATCCAGGGAGGTCCTGACAACTCCTAACAATTACGAACCTACGTTATATCTTTCAAAGGTATTACCTCTACTACATTGTTATCAAAGGTTTTAACTACTCCCCATTATCCAGGAGGGTCCTGACAACTTCTAGTTAAAAGACAATCTTAACCTAAGTTATATCTACTAAAGGTACGACTTTCACTATATCTTATTATCTAGATTGACCTTAAAACTACGTTCCATTATCCAGGAGGGTCCTGGAAACTCTTAATTGAAACCTATTGCAAACTTTAGAACGAACTTATATTCCTTTGGTGTACGTTTATGCTAAACTACGTTTCTCATGATTGTTTTGAAATTCAAACTAAATCCCATTTTTCAGGAGGGTCCTGACAACTCCTAATTACAAACCTAAATTATCTCTTCTAAAGGTATTACTCCAACTACATTTGTTATCAAAAGGTCTTAAACTACTCCCCATTATCCAGGAGGATCCTGACAACTTCTAATTAAAAGGCTGTTTTAACCTAAACTATATCTATTGCAAGTACGACTTCCATCACATCTTATTATCTAGACTGACTTTAAAACCACGTCTCATTATCCAGGAGGGTCCTGAAAAATCCTATTACAACTTCCACTATATCTTGTTATTTAAGCTGACCCTAAAACTATGTCCCATTATCCAAGAGGGTCCTGAAAACTCTTAATTGAAACCTATCTTAAACATGCAAACTTTGGAACGAACTTATATTCCTTTTTATGCCAAGTTATGTTTCTCATGATTGTTTTGACATTTAAACTAAGTTCCATTTTCCAGGAGGATCCTGAGAA
>MU783980.1:49760-61153 GCA_026770625.1 Nicotiana glauca | reverse complement strand
CAACCTTTTTGTCTCCCATGAACCCCAAAGCATTTTAATTGTTACCAACTTCAGTGCACATGTTGCTCTTTTTTGATTTAAACCACGGCCTTGCCCTTGAAGTCTATTGCTCCATCGCTAGCCATGATAACTTTGATTTTTTTTTTGGAGATCTTGATTGTCATTGGTGTCAATCCTATTACGGAAAATTCTTTTGATCTGTTCAACCTAGCTTTTCATCTGTTGTGTTGTTCATGAATTGATGTATACCAAGCCTTTGTATTTCACAAGGACTTCTAAAGCATGTTAATTGTTGTCAACCCCAGTCATGTTTGATGTTATTTCCTGACTTATGACAATTTGATGTGCTGGCCAGATCCCATTGTGTGCAATTGGAAAGCTTGGGGGAAAATTTTGAAGTCATTTCTCATTTGTTATGACCAGATAGACTCAAGCAGAGGGAAAGACAAAGTGGGAAGAATAGAGTGGAGGAGAATGGCAAGAGACGATTCCTAACAAGAAACCTACAGAGTAGAACACCATCAGATGTAGATACCGACCCTAGCGACCTTGACATGCACCTGCAGCCTATTTTGTATAGCAAATCTAATGCTCATATATTGTTGCAATTTTCACCGTGAAACTGGTCTTCGATGCTCCATTTACCCGATCTGGTTCATAATCCTTAGTCGACTTGTGGTGCCCATAGGGTTTTCACCATCAAGCCTCTCTCATTTTGATTTTTCTCTCAACTCACTGTCGCCTTACGGTGCCCGTGAAGGTTTTCACCAATAAAAATCTCTCATTTTGATTTCTCTCATCTAGGGGTCCCATGGTGGTTCTCATCACCATGACTTTCTAATTCTTCATTTTCCTTTGTTTGGACTGGAGTGTTGCCCCTGATGTGATTCACCTTTGCTCGCTTGACTCGTCATTTTTTGAAGATTGATCGGAAGGTTTTTCTTTGGACTGTAATGTGGCTTTTGGATAGGATTTAGAAGGGTATAAAGGCTCAAAATAATTCAACGTGGGTTCAAACTACAACTTTCGGAATCATTTTCTTGCAACAACCACAACTTCTGCCCCAGTTTCCTTCTTGGGGTTTTTTGGATTTTTCTTTTGTTTTGATTGAACCTCAGTGAGGCTGCCTACGTACCCTTTCGGGATCAAGTCAAACGTAGTTCAGGCGACTACATTTGTTGTTGCGATCCTTCCTTCCTCCACTTTTTTTTCTTTCTTTTCATTCCTTCCTTCTCCTTTCTCTTTTCTTTCATTTCTTTTTCTTTTCTTTTCCTTCTCTCTTCTTTTCTTTTCCTTTTTTCTTTTCTCTTTTCTCTTTTCTTCTTTTCTCTTCCTTTTCTTTTTCTTTTGTTTTTTCTTCTTTTCTTTTCTCTTCTTTTCTTTTCTTTTCTTGTTTCTCCATTTGATTTCCCCGNAAACTACACAGTTAAACACCTTTTGATTGATTCACATATTTGCCTTCTGTATTTGCCGATTCCTAACACCATTGGACAACAATCTTAGTACCATGAACGATCTTTTTAGACTTGGGGCATTCTTGCCTTTGGCTTTAAACCGATGAGGCATGATGCATTTCCACAGTATTTCTTTATGTTTTCTTTCGAGTGCCCTCACATTTTCAACATTGTTGTATTGCTAAACTGTCTTTTAAACAACCAGACCGAGACTTATGTGTGCATGTCATGTCAGTAAGATCAGCATGAAAAGAATTGTAAAATGACTAGAAATGAAATGACTAAAACTGGCAAGAAACAGAGAATTGTATTAGACATGATGGTGAAAAGGGTTGAAACAACAAAACAAGCGAACTAGACTAGAATTACAAACCTAAACGACACTAAACAAGCTTATTACTAAACAAAGCAAAGTGGAAAGATAGAAGGGTTTGACTCCTAAGACAGTATCCGGATTACAATCCTGAAATAACCCGTACCTTCAGAAATGAGACCAAAATAAGCTACCAAAACTCCACTATGAGTGATGGAGAATCTTCCCAATTACCACGCCCGGCATTTTAGCCACTGAGTTTCACATCAATATTGCCAAGATCATTATTGACTTCAATCAACACGTTCCCAAGATAAATCGCATGCTCCTTTCCATTGACTACAATTACTCCTTCTTGAATCATTGTTTCTATTTCCCTTTTCAAAGATCGACAGTCTTCAATGCTATGCCCCTGGACATTAGAGTGGTACATGCATCGAACAGTAGGATCAAAGCTTTTCACATTTGGGTCTGGAGTATATCCAAGGAGCGGCTTAATCAAGCTAAAATGTTTTAACTTTTCAAACAATATTGAATATGATTCACCAATGGGCGTGAAGTTATCCTTTTGCCTTTGTTTCCCTCCATGCCTCAGTTTTCTAGGATTGTTGTATGCTTGAAAGTGCTGTGAAGATACACGAGAGTTTTTGGCTGTTGGTGCCTGCCTCAGTGAGTGACTTGGTGGTAGGACAAATGGACGGATGTTATTTGGTAGATGGGGTGGTTTATGTGGAATTTGGGGACGTTCACGGGGTCGGTATTGTGGTTGAAAGCGTTTAGCAAGAACGACCACCGGACCCTGTCGTCGGCGGAGGCTATGACCTGATGGTTGAACAAAAGATCGGGTGTTGTTCAGGGGATAGGTTTGGAGTTGGTTTTGAGGTTGAACAGGTTTGGCAAGAATAATTATCGGACCTTTTTGTGGAAGGGGCTCAGCAACATCTTTTCTATCAATGGCAGGACCATCCCGAGCAACCTGCTCGTTCCACTTGAGCCAAAAATCCTTAAAGCTCTCCTTGGGTTTCTTTTCTGTCTGAGATAGGGAAGGGCAATTTGGGACAATGTCTTTATTGTACTGAAAATGTCGCACAAAATCTTGAGTCACGTCTCCCAATGTAAGCCATTTGCCAACATCATGACGATTATACCATTTTAAAGCTTCCCCAGTCAAGCTTTTACTGAAGTATGCCATCAACAAATCATCTTTATCCCCGACACCTCTCATTTCATTGCAATAGACCCTCAGGTGAGTTACCGAATCTCCAATCCCATCGTACAAGTTAAATTTTGGCACTTTGAACCCTGCGGGCAGGCGAACGTCAAGGGATACAGATGATTCTTTGTAAGACATGTTACCATGGTCTCCCATTCCTTGTATGTTCTTTAAAGATTGTTCTTTCGGCTTTATAGCTATTTCATCTCGCCCTACTTTCCATGTGACATTTTCATTTCCGGTATAAAGCTCATCCCGAGGGCTCTTCCCGTATTCATTGTCGGGGATAGTGGATATGACAAGAGATATTGGTGGTGGCGGGGGTGGTGCCTTCCCAGTCATTCAGGATTGATACATATCTTCCATGTGTCGTCTTAACATCCGCACCTCTTCACTCAACCCATTATCCCGTTCATCCACTTGCTGTCGGGTACCAGTACTAACCACATCAATTCTATTGTTATTTGCCATTGCCTTTTGTTGTCGAGAAAAATTACCACTTTGGAAACCACAAACCAACCACCTTTCTGGAATGACAAAACGAAGTCACCATGTTAGCGTTAGGGTATTTAGCTCACTGATTTTCTTTGTTTTTCCACTATTTTCTTTTCTTTTTGCCTTTTTGTGATTTTTTCCTTTTTTTTTCTTTCTTTTGGTTATGGTCGAATCCTACGTGGATTGCCTACGTATCATGACCCCGCATGAATCAGACCGAGCGTAGTTTTTTCAAATTAATGCAAAAATAAAGAGATAATTTTGTTTTGGGAGTTTTCAAATTTTCACTAATGATTATTTCGATTACACCATTATTAGACTATTTGTTTTTCTCATTTTCAAATCAAAAGATACAAACTCAAAACACAATACAGACTCGACTAATCTAGGAGTACATCAAAGCTTCAAATCTTGGGGTCCACGGGGCATCACTCGGCATCGCCATGGGCCTGCGCAAGACTGAGAAGGTTTCAATGTCAATTGAGACTATTTTTAACAATAACTGGCCATATAATGGCTTATTTTGACAAAGTGGCTATTTTTATAAAATTTTGTTTAAGAAACTACAAACTCGATGATTAAGAACGCATCAAAATTTCTCATCCTGGTGCCCATGGGGCATCACTCAGCATCACCACAGGCCAACACAAGATTGAGAAAGTTTTAATGCCAATTGTGATTATTTTACCAAAAACTGGCCATGTAATGGCTTATTTGACAAAGTGGCTATTTTTTATAAAGTTGTTAAATGACCAAACTCGATTTTTGCGGATACGGCCCTTCAGCACCTCCGAAAGGGAGATTTTAAGGCTGTGCCCGCAAATTATTTAAAGTTGACTCAGAGTGGCTATTCTTGCAAAAACGGCCTTCCGTCGTCCTTTTGAGGGACATTCGGCTTATTTTAAACAAGAATAGCGTCACCCGACTTATTTATAACAAAATTAAAATTTTGACATTTTTCGACTATTTTTGCAAAAGGTGTGGTTGGACCCGTCAAGGGTTGCCTACGTATCTCACGCGCGGTGAGAATCAAACCAGCGTAGTTCGGGCCGATTGGCCAAAATCAAAACTATTTTTGACCAACAATTTTTTTTTCAAATATTTTCTCTTTTTCCATTTTTTTATTTTTTTTTTCAAAAATCCGGCAGCATTTCGATACTATTTGGACATTGGATTTTCACAATAAATGGTTATCCTCCCTTAGTCCTAACACTGCTATTTTTATATTTTTTCACTTATTGTATATAAATCGGTCAACATGCGGAGCCGAGCAAATAAATGCAAGTAGCACGTAATATGCATCAGGATGGTCATTTTAATTCGGGTCACCTGTCCTAGACGGACCCAACCCCGTGTTGAGTCCCCTAAGTCAAAATGCACGTGATGCAAATAAGCGTCCTACTAGGGATCCGGCATGAGTTTATTGTTCTTCTAGGTTTAAACCCTAGGTTTATTGGTCTAGACCTGGCTTACCCGAGCGGACAACTCGGGCCGAGGGGGAGGCAGCGTACCGGGGATACAGAAGCTCGCCCGGCTTTGCAACTTATCCAAACCTCGTTCTAAATTGGGAAAAAGACTCTAACAGAAGAGAAGCTACACGAAGTGCACCCTTCTCCATGATGTAGAAGACTCAGAAAGAGGGAGGGATTCGCGACAGTTTATATACAATTCAGCAAATATCAAAGCGGTAAAACATTTAGCACGTAAGGCATGGAACATGTATCAAAATCAAATAAAGCCAAATATAACAATTTAACTGAGCTCGAATTCTTGAACCCTGAATCGAAGTTCTGGGTTCTTGTCCCCAGCAGAGTCGCCATAGCTGTCACACATCCTTTTTCCGCTACTAAGGCTTTTACTACACCCCGAGAAGGGTATAATAAAGAAGGAGTTTTTCCACTTAAAGGACAATCGAAACGGGATTCATTTTTATTTAAGATTCAGAGTCGCCACTTGGGAGATTTATGGTGTCCCAAGTCACCGGTTTGAATCCCGAATCGCGGAAGGGTTTGACTCTGTATTAACAGTCGCGAACCAGAAATTTGGGTAAGGAATTTTGTTAACCCGGGAGAAGGTGTTAGGCATTCCCGAGTTCCGTGGTTCTAGCACGGTCGCTCAACTGCTATATTTGGCTAAAATTTAATTTTTATACATGTTACCCTATTTGTGCAATTTTAGAATTAATTACCGCTTGAATTATTTTATTTAAGAAATTGAACGTCGTTTAAGAATATATTTTCGGATCACGTCACATGAAATGCACCCGGATACTCGACATATTCTTATTCAACATTTTCGGATTTGGATTTGGGTCGCATGAAATGCACACCCGTATTAGGAAGGTAGGATTAATTAAAGCGCGCCTCAAGCGACTAACGTGTTGTTATCTTTTGGGAAGGCCGTGAAATTCGTTAAACGGCCCGTCCCGAATACCAAGTATTTTTGAATTAAGTGATTAATGAGGGCCTCGCAATTATGTATTTTGATTTGGCGAGGCTCATCTCATTTTATTAATTAAAGGTCAAACTAAAGTAACTAAATTTTCTATTTTTATTTTTGTCTCTAAGGGTCAATTAATCTAAAAATATAAATCCGGGTTTTCGAATTCAAGTCCGGATTCAAACAAAAGGATAGATCCTTTTAGCTTGAACTCGCTACCTAATTCAAAACTAAATTTTATATTCATGAATTAATTTCCATATTCCTAATTATATATTTTTAGTGTCACTATACTTGGGCCTTGATTTTCACTCATATTTCAGCAATGCTTTTGGGCCTGAATTTTTAGCCCAAGTATGCAGGGATTATTTTATTACTCAAGAGTTACTATTAAAATATTGCAACAGATATTGAATTAAAAAAAAACGAAGACGCGTTCAGCCCAGGTTCGAATCCAGAACAACAGGAAACAAGCCATTCTTAATGTTGTAGAAAATCTCTGATTTCAAACAATTAAACCACCGAAAAAGTTCAAACAATTGGACTCATAAACTAGGATAATACTTGTAGGAAAACTCCAATTTCAAATTCGACTATCAGTTCATCCTTTAGCTTAGTACTTTTGAAAAGGGAGACAGAACAGATTTGACATTCGATTCAGCTTTTGCATTACCATTTCTTTATAATTAAAACTCTAAGTTGACAGTGTGATACCTAAACTAAACTATGAGGCCACAACTAAGTAATTTCTTTGCCATTCGCATAATTGCATGTGCATAATAGTCTTCAAAAAATCAGATGGGCATATAAAAACAAGCTGTGCTATATCAAAACTAGCATTAAAAGTTCCAAACAATTTCAACTGTCCAGTCTAGATTAATTACATAAAAAAACTGAAGTATAGAGAAATAACAGAATCTACAGCAGATCATGTTTCGACTTCATTTCATATTTTGACTGGAAATTTACACGGTAATGATCTCAGAGAATGTACCTGAAATTAAGCCAAATGAATGAAGAGAAAGGAAGTCAACAAGCAGATTTGAACACAACAATCACAACCAGCCAGAGTAGGAGTAGGTTTGGATCAAAAATAACTTTTCAAAGCCAGAACCAGATTCAGCATTTAACAAGCTCCATAGATGATCAGATTCAATGAAATTGACTCCCAAAATTGTTTGAAATCGAACAGAGTACTATAATATCTTCAAATTACTAGGAAATGAACTAATAGAGATGAATTAGCTACTAGAACTTTGGAATGATCTCAGAGATTTGATGAAAACAGTATTATTGTTGCTATTCTAACTGATTTCTACTATTTTAGATATCCAAACTTATTCGAAATCAACTAAACTTAAAATTAAAGTAAGGATTTCAAGGGATCAACAGCTGTTTTTGGATTTTTATTAAGTTTTCTATGTTTTTGGATTTTTTGGAAGGAATTCAAATCTAGAATAGGAAGTTGGATCTGAAGTTCTTAATTTCAGATCTGAAATTTAGCAGATATTTTTTTGGGGGACATATTGGAGTTCCAAACTTATTTATTAAGGCATTGGGATGCCTATTTATAGGCACAATTAAGGGGCAGAATGTTCTAGACATTTTACTCTTTTTCCCTCCCATTTAATTTCAAGTATTGCATATTAAACCTTCAATTCCTAACTTGTTTCTCAAGTTACTACCCTAAGTTTATTTAATTCTACACTAAAGTCCTATTCTAGAATGTTCTATACCCCTACAATTTCTATACTACCCCAACTTCATTTCAGAATTTACCATTTCTAATAAACTTGTCATTTTCCTATGCCCAAACTAACACTGAGGTTCCCTAAAATTACTACCAGACCTACCCTTGACCCCTGAATTTGTTACTCTGTGATTTTTGTTCCAATTTACCCAAATACCATTAATTAAAGTCCAATTCTTAATCTAACTAAAGTTAACTAGTAAGTGATTTATCCAGCTATATCCAAACAACCTATCTTAAGCACTACACCAATTAACAAACTGATAGCCTGAAATCAATCCGAATCGAGTTCCAAATCCACCTTCATATGAACAGACCCAATTCCTATTTACTAGTCTGAATTCCCCACTAAAAGCAAAAAGACCTTGGATCAAACTGAAGATAATAACTGAATTATCTAATGCTAATTAAGGCAGATCCTTGAACTAATTTATTATTGAACTAATAAGAACCGTAAGCAATTAATGACCGCCAGAAAAAGAAACAACAACAAGTGAAAAATAAACCATGTGATTATAAAAAAAAACAAACCTATAACTGGTAATTAAAACAAACAAACGAAATGAAGAAAGACTAAAGAAAAAGGAAGACTTACTAGCCGAGGCTTAAACATAATGGCTAACTCTGCTTTGACCTCGAAATGTCATCGATTCTTTTGATGAACGGGCAGAACATATCAACTAGGGGTGAAACCAGCCAAGGATCTTGAAAGAATGATTTTAATGGGGGTCTTCTGATTTTTCATCTAAGGGTTGAGGCTCACAGTCGAAACCTTTGAGGGAATTTTGGAGGAAGATAGATAGCTACTTGGGATGAAGGAGAGGAGGTGGTCATTGGGTGTTTATTGGGTGGAGAAAGGGTGGTGGCACCACCGAGCACGGCGGAGGAGCTCATGGCGGCGCTCTAGGGTTTCGCTGATTTGGAGCTTTTGGGTGAGATTTGAAGTGTAACAAGTGGATATTCATGAAGAAGGGGTTGAGAGGAGTGTTTGGTACGTTTTTGGCCAAGTTTAGAAGTCAATCGCCACCGCATGGCGATTTCCGACGGCAGCGACGGGGGTGGGAGGTGCAGTGAGGACGGTGACTTGAACATCTGATACTAGGTTTAGGTTATAAAATTTAGACACTTTTAATCAAATGGTAGAAGGAATTAAGGCCTTTGGATAAAGTGAATGGATGGCTGAGATTCAACACGCCTTAAACGGCGTCGTTTGGTCGCTTATTTAAACAGCCCGAGTTGGGAAGTGTTTGGGCCTGGGCGAGTAGAATTAATTTGGGCTATATGACATGGGTTGCAACTGGCCCAATTTGGGCAGCCCTTCTTTGTTCTTCATTTCCATGGTTTTTTTTTCATTAATCTCTTGTATTTCATTTTGTTTCCCTTTCATTTCTTTTGCTTTTGTGTTCATTTTTATTTTTGTATTTTGTATTTTTTACTTAATATTTTTCTGATTTTCATAAAAATTAAAACAAAACCTAATTAAACTATTTAACTTCTAAAATTATTTAAAATTAATTATTAATTAAATTTACCTAGGAACTATTTTTGTTTATTTTTTTAATTCTGTTCTAAAACAAATCAATACCTAATAAATACTAAAAATAAAATTAAAATCTTGAATGCAAATGCACATTTTGTATCTTTATATGACTTAACATGCACAAATAACATGCAAACAATTAACACGAAATTCACAAAAATTATAAAAATAAGAAAAAATCTTTTTTTTTGAATTTTATGGGAATAACTCATATATAGAGCAAAAATCACGTGCTCACAGCTGCCCCTCTTTGCTCGGAAACACGAAGAGTTTTCGTGCAAAGATAAGTGAGCAAATACGAGCGATTTTTTGCCCGTTCGAGTATTCCATTGTGATGCATTTTGAAAGATTTTGACCGCACCCTGCTTCAGAGCTTGCCTACATATCCTGGGCTAAACAGGAATCGGGTCAGTGTAGTTCAGGAATGTCTGGTAGTTGGGACTACCAGGAGCTGTGGTTTTACTGCTGTTGCTGATGTTACTACTTGCTGACCCCCTTATTACACCGTGGTAAAACAAAGAAGCTAGTCTAAGCTATGATCTATAAGTTACAAAAGATCCTATCTACGTATTTAAACTTGCTCTTGTGTTGTCTTGAACTTGTATCTTGTGTTCTTCCCATGAAATTCTTTTTGTTGCCTTGGCAACACTTTGCCCTTCCTCTTGATGATGCTCGACTACTTCAATTTGAAATATGTGTCCATTCTTCAGGTGGGCTCCTGCTTGCGATGCTTGAAAAGTATTCCCTTGTTCTCCAGGTGGGCTCCTGTTTGCGAAACTTTAAAAAGTATTCCCTTGTTCTCCAGGTGGGCTCCTGCTTGCGATGCTTGAAAAGTATTCCCTTGTTATCCAGGTGGGCTCCTGCTTGTGATGTTTGAAAATGTATTCCCTTGTTCTCCAGGTGGGCTCCTGATTTTGCCAAGATAGACAAAACAAAGAAAATTTTATGTCCCATTCTGGTGACTGAGCACATCATGTTATCAGATATTAAAATTAAAAGCTAAAATTTGGATTGTACTTCCCTTATTTTCCAGGTGGGTGCCTGCTTGCTGTATTTGAAAAGATATTCTCTTATTTTTTAGGTGGGCTCCTGCTTGCTGAATTTTGAAAGATATTCCCTTATTCTTCAGGTGGGCTCCTGCTTGCTGAACTTTGAAAAATATTCCCTTGTTCTTCAGGTGGGTGCCTGCTTGCAGAATTTTTAAAGATATTCCCTTATTCTTCAGGTGGGCTCCTGCTTGCTGGATTTGAAAGATATTCCCTTATTCTTCAGGTGGGCTCCTGCTTGCTGCATTTTGAAAACTATTCCCTTATTCTTCAGGTGGGCTCCTGCTTGCTGAATTTTGAAAACTATTCCCTTATTCTGCAGGTGAGATCCTGCTTGCTGAATTTTGAAAACTATTCCCTTATTCTTCAGGTGGGCTCCTGCTTGCAACAACCATACGAAACGAGAAAAATTTTCTGCCCCGGTTTGATAACTGGGCGCGTTGTGTTACTGAATATTAACTTGAAAGGTAAGACTTGCATTATACTTCCCTTTTTCTTCAGGTGGGTTCCTGACTGCTTAACTTTGAAATGTATTCCCTTGTTATCCAGGTGGGCGCCTGATTGCTGAACTTGAAATGATGTTCCCTTGTTATCCAGGTGGGCGCGTGATTGCTGAACTTGAAATGATATTCCCTTGTTCTTCAGGTGGGCTCCTGCTTGTGATAAAACAGACAAAACAACGAAAATTTTCTGCCCCAGTTTGATGACTGGGCACTGAATTATTTTACCAGTTATTATAATAATCGGAAAGCTAAGTCCTATTATCCAGGGAGGTCCTGACAAATCCTAACAATTACGAACCTACGTTATATCTTTCAAAGGTATTACCTCTACTACATTGTTATCAAAGGTTTTAACTACTCCCCATTATCCAGGAGGGTCCTGACTACTTCTAGTTAAAAGACAATCTTAACCTAAGTTATATCTACTAAAGGTACGACTTTCACTATATCTTATTATCTAGACTGACACTAAAACTACGTTCCATTATCCAGGAGGGTCCTGAAAACTCTTAATTGAAACCTATTGCAAACTTTAGAACGAACTTATATTCCTTTGGTGTACGTTTATGCTAAACTACGTTTCTCATGATTGTTTTGAAATTCAAACTAAATCCCATTTTTCAGGAGGGTCCTGACAACT
>MU783980.1:28553-47305 GCA_026770625.1 Nicotiana glauca | reverse complement strand
CAACCTTTTTGTCTCCCATGAACCCCAAAGCATTTTAATTGTTACCAACTTCAGTGCACATGTTGCTCTTTTTTTATTTAAACCACCGGCCTTGCTCTTGAAATCTATTGCTCCATCGCTAGCCATGATAACTTTGATTTTTTTTTTGGAGATCTTGATTGTCATTGGTGTCAATCCTATTACGGGAAATTCTTTTGATCTGTTCAACCTAGCTCTTCATTTGTTGTGTTGTTCATGAATTGATGTACACCAAGCCTTTGTATTTCACAAGGACTTCCAAAGCATGTTAATTATTGTCAACCCCAGTCATGTTTGATGTTATTTCCTGACTTATGACAATTTGATGTGCTGGCCAGATCCCATTGTGTGCAATTGAAAGCTTGGTGGCAATTTTTGAAGTCATTTCTCATTTGTTATGACCAGATAGACTCAAGCAGAGGGAAAGACAAAGTGGGAAGAATATAGTGAAGGAGAATGGCAAGAGACGATTTCTAACAAGAAACCTACAGAGTAGAACACCATCAGATGTAGATACCGACCCTAGCGACCTTGACATGCACCTGCAGCCTATTCTGTATAGCAAATCTAATGCTCAACTCTTGTTGCAGTTTTCACCGTGAAACTGGTCTTCGATGCTCCATTTACCCGATCTGGTTTATAATCCTTAGTCGACTTGTGGTGCCCATAGGGTTTTCACCATCAAGCCTCTCTCATTTTGATTTTTCTCTCAGCTTACTGTCGCCTTACGGTGCCCGTGAAGGTTTTCACCAATAAGACTCTCTCATTTTGATTTCTCTCATCTAGGGGTCCCATGGTGGTTCTCATCTTCATGACATTCTAATTCTTCATTTTCCTTTGTTTGGACTGGAGCGTTGCCCCTGATGTGATTCACCTTTGCTCGCTTGACTCGTCATTTTTTGAAGATTGATCGGAAGGTTTTTCTTTGGACCGTAATGTGGCTTTTTGATAGGATTTAGAAGGGTATAAAGGCTCAAAATAATTCAACATGGGTTCAAACTACTACTTTCGGAATCATTTTCTTGCAACAACCACAACTTCTGCCCAGTTTCCTTCTTGGGGTTTTTTGGATTTTTCTTTTGTTGTGACTGAACCTCAGTGAGGCTGCCTACGTACCCTTTCGGGATCAAGTCAAACGTAGTTCAGGCGACTACATTTGTTGTTGCGATCCTTCCTTCCTCTACTTTTTTTTTCTTTCTTTTCATTCCTTCCTTCTCCTTTCTCTTTTCTTTCCTTTTCTTTTCATTCCTTCCTCCCCTAGTACCGACCTCTGGACCCTCTACACTGATGGTTCCGCCAATGCCTTGGGATTGGGATTGGGACTTATTCTTGAAGTCCCTACGAGCAAAATAATTCGTCAGTCCATACGATGCCTCGAGATGACTAACATTGAGGCCGAGTATGAGGCTGTGATTGCAGGTATGAAGTTAGCCATCAAATACGGAGCTCGACGACTCATCCTCCATTGTGATTCCCAACTCGTGGTGAACCAGGTCACCGGGACTTACCAAATCAAAGAGCAGAGACTACAAAAATACCAATCAGAAATCCACAAGTTGATACCTGAGTTCGACGAGTGCCGCCTTGAACAAATCCCTAGGGCACAGAACGTCGAAGCAGACGTCTTAGCGAAATGGGCAGTAGCCACCAAAAACATCAACAAGGGAAATATAGTCATCCTCCTCCATTCGGCTATAAATCACACTGAGGTACTCTCTTTAAATCTGACTTGGGATCGGCGCAACCAGTTTATCTCCTATCTTCAGGATGGGACACTCCCACTCAACAAAAAAGAAGCCAAAAAGCTCCGCGTACAAGTCGCCCGATACAGCCTAATAAATTACGAATTCTACAAAAGGACGTTTGGCGGACCCCTCGCTAAGTGCCTAGGGCCGCACCAAACAAGGCGAGTACTCGAAGAGGTGCACGAGGGTCACTGTGGCGCCCACACCGAAAATCATGCTCTCGTCTGTTGCATCATCTGAGCCGGATATTACTAGCCCACTATGAAAAAAGAGGCAGCAGAGCCCCCATGATACATCAACCGGGAGAGCCCCTCCACTCAGTAACCTCACCTTGGCCCTTCATCAAGTGGGGAATGGACATAATCGGTCCCCTGCCAGCAGGTCGGGGAAAGGTACAGTTTCTGTTAGTTTTAACTGACTATTTCTCCAAGTGGGTGGAAGCAGGTGCGTACGCCCAGATACGCGAACAGGAAGTCATCGCCTTCATATGGAAAAACATCATATGCCATTTCGGCATCCCCAAGGAAATCAGCTGCGACGAGGACCCCCAATTTATCGGCAAAAAGACAACTGAATTCTTCGAGAAATGGCACATCAAGCGAATACTCTCCACACCATATCACCCCGCCGCAAATGGCCAAGCAGAATCTTCCAATAAAACAATACTAAACATAACGAAGAAGAAACTCGAAGAAGCCAAAGGGTTATGGCCCGAACTACCACCGGAAGTACTGTGGGCATATCGAACCACGCCCAAATCCAGCACGGGAGAAACACCATACTCACTGGTCTACGGAACCGACGTGGTCATACCCGTTGAAATCGGAGAACCAAGCCTGAGGTATTCACATACCAGCGGAGCAGACAACGACATGAATAGACTTCAAGACCTCGACGAGGCTGAAGAGCGAAAGGATATGGCCCACATAAGAATGGCGGCTCAAAAGCAACAGGTCAAAAGGTATTACAACAAAAAAGCCAGAATAAGACCACTCAAAGTGGGCGACTACGTCCTCAAGGCCAAAACGTTGGCGTCAAAAGACCTGAGCGAAGGGAAACTGGGCACCAATTGGAGCGGACCATATAAAATCATAGCAGCGGTGAGCAAATGAGCATTCTAGTTGGAAACAATGGAAGGAAAAACACTCCAAAACAACTGGAACGTCGCCCACCTCAAGTACTTCCATTTCTGAAGGGCGTCTCCTAAGTCGTACTCTTTCCCTCATCTGAGTTTTGTCCCAATTGGGTTTTTTCGGAGAGGTTTTTAATGAGGCGGCGAAGGGGACACCTAGGGGTCACAAGTTTATCATATCGGCCACTCGACATGCTCTCCAGGTTGATATAATAAAGGGACTAGCCTAGTTGAATCTCCATTGTGTAAACGGATAAGGCCACCATCTCCATTATGTAAGCGGCGAAGGCCACCATCTCCATTATGTAAACGGCTAAGGCCACCATCTCCATGTGTAAACTGCTAAGGCCACCATCTCCATTGTGTAAACGGCTAAGGCCACCATCTCCATTGTGTAAACGGCTAAGGCCACCATCTCCATTGTGTAAACGGCTAAGGCCACCATCTCCATTATGTAAGCGGCGAAGGCCACCATCTCCATTGTGTAAACGGCTAAGGCCACCATCTCCATTATGTAAATGGCCAAGGCCATCGCCATCAAACGTCGACCCCGCTCGATGATGACGGATAACAATTCAACAATAGTTGAAGTCACATCCTTTCGGCTAAGGCCATCGCCATCAAACGTCGACCCCGCTCAACGACGATAGATAACACTTCAACGACAGTTGAAGTCACTTCCTATTGGCTAAGTCTATCGCCATCAAACGTCGACCCCGCTCGACGACGATGGATAACACTTCAACGACAGTTGGTCACATCCTATTGGCTAAGGCCATCACCATTAAACGTCGACACCGCTCGACAATGACGGATAACACTTCAACGACCGTTAAAGTTACATCCTATTGGCTAAGGCCATCGCCATTAAACGTCAACCCCGCTCGACGACGATAGATAGCACTTTAACGACAGTTGAAGTTACATCCTATTGGCTAAGGCCATCGCCATTAAACGTCGACCCCGCGCGACAACAACTAATAACACTTCAACGACAGTTAAAGTTACATCTTATTGACTAAGGCCATCGCCATTAAATGTCGACCCCGCTCGATGACGACGGATAACACTTTAGCGACAATTGAAGTTACATCTTATTGGCTAAGGACATCGCCATTAAACGTCAACCCCGCTCGATGACGACGGATAACACTTCAACGACGGTTGAAATTACATCCTATTAGCTAAGGCCATTGCCATCGAGCGCCAGCCAAGCTCGACTATGATGAACAACATTTAAACAAAGGTTAAAATTTTGCCTTATTTATTCACTAAGATCGGGTTTTGACTTATCTACGACGACGGTTAGCCCCAGGGGACCACCCCCGAAACTACCTATACTACTTCGACGCTACCCAAAGAGGCGACGAATCTTCTACAAACAAACGAATATCAACTCTGCGAAGGTGAAGTTCCAAAAAACAAAGAACAACACAAAAAGAATAGCAGCAAAAGTATGATTCTTACACTATGACAAAAAATTATATACATTCAGTCCCGCAAAAGGCCATCATTACATTCCACAAAAAAGCAAAACATGTACAAATCTTAAGGAGCCTCGCCATCTTATCTATTTCCCCCCCGTCTGTTCGCCTTCTCGACCATTTCTACCAAGGCGATAAGCTTTATTGTACCGGGAGTCGGAATCAAGCCGGTTAACATCCTCTGAAGCATAGCCCTACCGATCAAGGGAGTCGAAACTGTACCCGCAAACTGCTCGAGCAGCACGAGCCTCGCGCCACTACTCCTGGACCTCCTCCTCAGAGGCACAACCTGCAACGAGAAGTTTTTTGTATACGTCCAATCTGGCCTCCGCATAAACCCACATATCATGTGCATCACGACACGCATCCTCATCAGACATGAGCTGGGAAAGAGAAGGTTGAGCCATGTCCCCAGGCCTTGGTGGGACAGTACGCTTGAGAATATCGACCTCTGCCACCCTATGGTGCAGATCGGCAACCTCTGCCGCCACCCCACGACTGAGCTCCAACTCCTCTTCCCTCAATTTGAGGATTGATTCCAGCTCACTATTACGAGCCACGGCCTTCACCAACTCCTCATCGGTCTTCTCCAGCTCCGCCACCCTGCGCTTTAATTGCACCTCCTTCTGTTCAAGGCCTTCCCGGAACACCCGAAATGCAGTGTCCTGTTGGAAAAGGTCCACCGCCGCCTGATGCTTGGAGCGATACCTCTTATACTTCTTCACTATTTTATTGAAAACTGTCATTTTCTTCTGCTTGCGACGCCTCCTCTCCGCCTCCAAAACCAAGGTCTAGGGAAAAAACATGAGTTAGTACACGTCAAGGTCAACCTCACGACACGCGGAAGAATAGAAAGTTACCTATAACATCATGCTGGCGACCCTCTGAGATAACTCCTCATCACTGAGAGCACTCAGCATTTCACGCTCAGGGGTGGCACATAGTAAAGTCATCTCCAACGCAGCCCACTCGTTGTGCTGTAATAAATTATAAGCCCCTGGAATCACGATTAGGCAGCCGGAACCATCCGCCATCATCTCCACATGCGTAATGCCTTCCGTCAGCCCATCCACATCCTCTTGGGCGATCTCAAGGTCCGATCCCTCAGCATCCCTACCAACGATAGGTGTCAAGCCACCCTCAGCAACACGAACTGAGCTGGTACCAGCAATAGCACTTTCCTGATAGGCCGGCCTCCCCGAACGAATGGCGTCAGCCATAAAGACAGGTCTAGATATTTGACGAGGCACATCACTCCTATCATCCCAGTCGCCACCGCCTTACCCGTTTCAAGCTTCTGCCTTTTTCTCTCCTCAGGATCCTCGCCCTCGGAAGGCTTATCTGCATGTTGTAGAGATGATGTCAACGACGTCGCCTCATTCGTAGCCGCCTCTACAGGCGTAACCTCTTGCAAAGGAACTACAGGCACACCCCCCTAACAGATGCGCAAAGTACCTCCTGAACATCCGGGCCGACATCTAATCGAGCGGAGGTAGGTACTGTTGCCTTCTTCTAAGGAACATTTTGACCTGTCGGTACGAATAGCTCAGTTGATAAAGTTTGTGGAAATGACCAATTAAAGTCGAAGAAATACCTGAAGGGCCCACGGGGCCGTAGAGTTGAAGGAATTCGGACTATGTGCGGGTTTCTTCCGCATAAGGCAGCAAACCGGCTACCCATTGCTTGATATCAGTGATGAACCGGGGTGTGTGAGCTATTGCTGCAAAATAAATGGAAAAGTCATAACGATGGTACGACCAGAACCACTAAGGTCACGTACGATAAAGAATTCGACGGATAGAAACGCTTACGTTTCGGGTTCCACCTCTCTGGAACCCGATAGGGTTAGACACCAGATGTTCTGTTTTGATAAAGAAGTACCTACGCCAATTACCGTGGTTAGCCCGATCATCGGTCTGGACGACCAACCCCTTCGAGCCACGGTTCTTGAAATGCAACATAGTACCCCTCAGATAGCTGGCGCTGAATAACTGTAAAAGGTGGTGGACAGAGATCTCGCACCTAGCCAGCTCTGCATATGTAGACATTATCCTACATATCTTCAAGGTGTACAGAGTAAGTTGAGCTGGACACATATTGCAAAAACGGCAAAGCCTCTCTACCAAAGGAAAGATGGGAAGGCCATAATTGATTAAAAATGGATATTCATAAAACACACAATATCCCATTCTATGGGCGTTCGCATAATCCGTTCCCGCTAAGACCATCTCCACGTGAGCAAGTATGCCAAACGACGTGCGAATACCATCTAATTCCTCCTGCGTTAACTCAAACTTCTCCAAAGGTTGCTCGGGAGAGTCCTTTTGGAAGTCCCTCCTAACAAGAAGTTGCTTCGGTAACATGTTGTCCACGGTAAGAGGGGTTAGGCCCTCTCCCCTTTCTCCCTTATCACCGCCGGATGAAGGTGGCACATCGGATGGCATATTATCACGAGCCCCCGGATTGTTATCACGTCTGGGTTTTGTCATGATTTTCATTTAGGGAGTGGTGTACGACACAATCGAAAGTGTATTTTCAGAGAAACGGTGGGGTTCCAAAGAAAGGGAGTGCTTTCTTAGAAGGTTGGAAAATGCTTGAAAATGATCGATAGTTGGATCAAGTTAAACCATTTCCTTATTTATAGGGTTGAGTGGCGTTGAAATCGAAAAGTCAAGGTTCAAACAGGCGCGGGAAACTGAGCATCAAAATGCCTTTTGTACTTCCTCGGGAACACGCGTGATGATGAAGCATGCGTATGATGACATCATTTTAAGAAAGGGGTTGCGCGCCAACGTTTCAAAAAATTCGAATGTTCCCTCGTTCATGCTGCCATCTTCACGCATGGTCAAATTTTACCAAAACAAGGTTCATGGTTCCGTCCATCGGGGATGCACTTTGATGCGTCACCGACGAACGGAGGGACTAACCGTATGGGGTCAAATTCTGTCCACTACGTCTCCACGTTGGTAGCAATGACCAACAAATACATGCTAACCGAAGTAAGATCACGACCTAAGAATGTCGGGGTGAAGTGTATTATCGGTCTCGTCGTTTCCTCGAAAGAACGTGATCAATCTCTATATTATTTTATTATTTCAAGGGGGTTCACCTATTATATAAAGAAGGATACCAATGTTGTGAGGGGGGGATCTTTTTAGAACGAGCATTCTCTCTCTCTCTCTCTCTTGAATATCCAATCTCTTGAAAGTAATAACAAACATAATACATATCTCTAGGTCTCATTATCTTCGATTACGATTTACCTTTGATTCATTTTTGATTGTATTCACTTGTAAAGTAATTAGTATCTTTCGAGTCAAATAATATATATATATATATATATATATATATATATATATATATATTACATGCTGCGATGGACAAAACATTCTATGAACAGTCATTGTTTACCACAAAATATTTTTCAGGAATTTTTTCATCAAAAGAGAAAAATGACTTTATTCATTTATGGTGGAAGTCATTTTTTCCTATAAGATTCTTAATTCGGAAAAGGTTCTAATATATCCTTGTACTATGGTGAATCGTTTAAAATTGCCCCCCATTATATTATTGGGCCATAAAAGTCCCTACCCCTAACAAATCTGCCCTTACTTTGACGGAAGTGCCATGTGGCATCCATCCTTGCCTCTTTTTAAATCTGGCCACGTGGCACTTCTGTCAAAGTAAGGGCAGATTTGTTAGGATAGTTGGACGGTAGGAACTTTTATGGCCCAATAGTATAACGGGGGACAATTTTAAACAATTACCATAGTACAAGGATATATCAGACCCTTTTCCGTTCTTAATCTTTTATTTTATAATTACGCCAATTAATACGTAGATATTATTATTAAAATCTAGTGAAGAAAATCCTTATCAAAACATATTCTTCACTCACTATTCTAAACAATGGATAGTATTTTTCATCAAAATAACTTTCGTCATACCAAATACACCGTAGTATTTTACAATAATTTTATGGGTTTGAATTTGACCAACCACGACCTATGGCGAACGCGACAAACGAGCAGGCCTCTCCGAGCCAACGTCCCAAAAAAATGACCTTATTATAAAAGAGAAGAATGTACAACCCTTGTAATATTGTAAGCCCGTTGGTAGTTTGTCTCTGACAACCTAGGAGAGTCTCTCTTAGTATATAAGGGAGATGAAAATCTTTATAGAGAGGGGGGGAGGGGAAGGACATGACTCTGCATGAAAACACTATCCGAGAGCAAGAGAAAATATATTACCAATCATATCTTCATTTTGCTTAATCTAATACTTATTATACTCGGCTAAGATTTACCCCTTCTTCTTTTGATTGATTTGTTCAAAGAGATTCTTGTATCTTTTGAGTCAAATAATTTGGCGTCATCTGTGGGGATTTCTATAGCTAAAACCATAGTTGTTTATGTAGATTCTGAAAAACGATAACTATTTTTCCTCATACTTCATAAGAACCAACAATGGCTGAAAAAGGGGAAGCAAGGCTAAAAGCAGCAGCGGATGTTGTGAACAACCTCCTGAGATCTCTCGCACGAGGACGGTAGAGAAAACGATGAGAATACAATGCCAAGCGCCACACCGGAAGGCAAAACCTCACACCTTTCGCACGGAGATCTAACGATTTTGCATGAAAGGAGAGCATCAACATCCACGGCGACGGAAGCACCACCAGCTGTTAAGAAGCTACTAGAAGAATGGTTAACAAGTGCTCTAAGTGACATGCTCGAGAAACCCACTCAAGGAGATGTCAAATACGTAACACCTACAGAAATCACGGCTGCCGACAATGAGCCAAGCGCTACACGAACGGGCAACACCCGTACTGGTACTAATGCAAGTGAAGATGCACTCATGGCTATCTTGAAGAAAATGTAAAACATGGAAAATGAGAACAAAACACTCTGCGACCAAATGAAGGAACATTAGGAGATGGATGATAAAATACCAGGTGCTCCAAAGTTATTGCCAAAATGCAACGTGGGCCAATTCATCGAACAACCACGTATGCTCATCACCCCATTCCAAAGACCTTCAAGATGCCACCATACTTGAAAATATACGACGGGACCATGGACTCGGAGGATCACCTAATCCACTATGTTACTGCAGTAAAAGGCAATGATCTGTCGAAAGAACAGGTACCATCTATGCTGTTAAAAACATTCAGCATGACCTTGATAGAGGGAGAGTTGACATGGTACTCCCAGTTACCATCGTGATCGATATCCACGTTCTAAGAGATAGCTGATAAATTTGTCACCGCCCACGGAGGATCGAAAAAGGCCGAAGCTAGGGTTAACGATATCTTCACCATCAGACAAACGACAGGCGAGGCGCTCCGAGATTTCCTGGTCTGATTCAACAGAGTAAGGATGAGTCTACCGAACGTATCGGAAGAGATAGCGGTAGCAGCCTTTCAAAATGGGTTAAACAGGAGCGGATCAAAGGCGACCAAAAAATTACTCAGTAGACTCATAAAATACCCCCTACCATATGGGAAGAAATCCATAACGCCTACTGCACCGAGGTAAGGGCCGATGAGGAAGACCTGAAGGGGCCGTTTTAGCGATTAAGTTCAGTCCAGATCGAGGCAAGAAGAGATCGATGTAACGAGGGGCGACGAGATCAGCCACCACGTTTCAATCTGGAAAGGCATCATCCTTATATCTGTGCATCCATCCTGCCCCCTCCACGATACGCGGATGTTGTGTCACGGCATACTGCCCCTCTCCGGAACGAAAGAGGTATGCCTCCATTTCTATATGTTCATAATTTCTGTGTTTCCCCTTCAGAGATAGTCTACACACTGGAGAAGCTGGGCACGAAGGTACAATGGCCGCAGAAAATGAAATCGGACCCAAGCACTAGGAGATCCAATGTCCTCTGTGAATTCCACCAAGAAAGACGACACAAGACCTAAGAGTGCATATGCCTGCGGTAAGAAGTAGTCAGGATGTTTAACCAGGGGTACCTGAAAGAACTGCTAAGAGATAAGGAAAGAGCCAATTCGCTCGAGGACGCGACTCATCCTAAGGACCTCCGAAGCTACCCTCGCCAGTGCGTACCATACAAATGATCATCGGCGGCGGCGATGACACGGTAATCAACTATTTGAAGTTCACCACCACACACAAACTTAAACGGGCAGTCGCCCATGAACGGTATGATGACCTCGAAGATAGTATCGTCTTCGATAAGTCAGGTACCGATGATTTGTCTTTCCCTCACTATGATGCTTTGGTTATAACTTTACGCATCGGTGATATTGATATAAAAAGAATCATTGTAGACAACAGAAGTGATGCGTGTATTGTCTACCCGCGAGTCCTCGTGAAAATGAGGCTCGAGGATTTGATAATACCGCGTTGCATAACACTAACGGGTTTTAAAAATGCAGTAGAGCGGACGTCCAGAGAAATAGTGCTACCTGTGCTGGCGGGAGGGGTCACCCTAGAAACAACATTTCACGTTATGAACTAGGAGACGACTTACAATGCCATCATAGGACGGCCATGGATACACACCATGCGAGCCATCCCCTCAATCTTCTACCAAGTAATCAAAGTTCCAACCCCATGGGGGATACACAGTATCCGAGGTGAGCCACGCATCACCCCAGAGTGCTACCGAATCGCCCAGGACTGTATGCACACCAAACAACTAAGGGGGGCAAGTGCGGAACCATAGAAATCAGCCATGTCGGGTACCTAATCTTACGTACACATCGAGGCCATCAGGGACCTTGACATTGTAGAAGCCTACAAGGCCACTGTAGAAGAGCTCGACCCCGTCCAACTGGACCACACCAACAGTGCAAAAAAGGCTTACATTGGACATAAACTCTCAGAGCCTGGCAAGCACCGTGAGTTTTTTAACAAACAATTCTAACTTTTTTGCTTTCTCCCATTCAGATATGCCAGGAATCCCAAGGGACATAGCCACACACAGGCTAAACATCGACCCCCTCCATCCGCTAGTTCAACAGATAAAGAGAAAATTCAACGTCGCAATAAATGAGGCAGTTAGCAAGGAGGTTGATAAATTACTCACCAACGGTTCCATCTGGGAATCGAAATACCCCCAATGGGTCGCCAATGTGGTCATGGTAAAAAAGAAGAACGGAAAATGGCGGATGTGCGTGGACTTCACCGATCTTAACAAAGTATGCGCAAAGGACTCCTTCCCATTACCTCACATCGACCAGCTTATCAATGCAACAACAGGGCATGAATTGCTAAGTTTCCTAGATGCCTACTCCGGTTATAACCAGATTCTGATGGCTGAGTAAGATCAAGAAAAGAACACCTTCATCACCCATCAAGGGACATACTGCTATAAGGTGATGCCCTTCGGGCTCAAGAATGCAGGATCCACATATCAGAGGTTAGTCACTAGATGTTCAAAGGACAATACGGTAAGGCCATGAAGGTCTACATCGACGATATGCTGGTAAAGTCGGCAAAGAAAGAGAACCATATTGGCTATCTGAAAGAAGCCTTCGAAATACTAAGACAGTACGGAATAAAATTGAATCTCAAAAAATACACCTTCGGCGTAGCTTTCGGAAGGTTCCTCGGATTCCAAGTATCACAAAGGGGAATCAAGGTCAACCCAAATCAAATCAAGGCAATCGACGCTATACCAGAGACACTGACCACCAAGAAGCAGGTGCAAAAACTAACTTGACGAATAGCTGCCTTATCAAGGTTCATTTCACGATCCTCAGATAGATGCCACCAATTCTTCAACGTGCTAAGGAAAGATCACGGGCTGCAATGGAATGATGAATGCATCAACGCCCTGAGAAAGCTAAAAGCGTAACTATCCTCGCCCCCACTACTCGTCAAAGCGGACCCGATGAATTCCTACTGGTGTATTTGGCCATTTCTGAAGTCGCGGTAAGCGCGGTCCTTGTCCGTGAAAATAAACGCAATCCCCGACTTATTATATCAGTAAAACTTTAATCGATGCCGAGACGAGATACCCCCACCTGGAAAAACTAGCTCTAGCATTGGTTGTAGCTTTATGAAAGCTTAGACCATGCTTTCAATCTCACCCCATAAAAGTGGTGGCAATGTTCCCCCAAGGGGTATCCTACACAAACCAAAAGTATTGCTCAAGCTCACCAAATGGGCCATAGAGCTAAGCGAGCACAATATAACGCACCAACCGCGAACCGTTATTAGGTCGCATGTACTCGCAGGCTTTGTCGCTGATTTTAGATATTACCCAAGGTAGAACAGGAAACACTACGTCCTTCCACACGTACCGACTTCTGGACCCTCTGCACCGATGGTGCATCTAACGCTTCGGGATTGGGACTGGGACTCGTTCTCAAGGTCCCAACAGGTAAAGTAATTTTCCAGTCAATACGATGCCCCGAGATGACTAACAATAAAGCCGAGTATGAGGTTGTGATTGCAGGTTTGAAGTTAGCCCTCAAATATGGCACTCGATGACACGTCCTCCACTGCGACTCACAACTCGTGGTGAATCGGGTCACTGGGACTTTCCAAACTAGAGAACATATGCTACAAAGGTATCAGTTGGAAATTCACAATACTTCCAGAGTTTGACGAATGCTGCCTCAACCAAATGCCCAGGGAACAAAATATCGAAGCAGACAGCCTCACAAAACTAGCTGCGGTCACTAAAAACATCAACAAGGAAAACGTGGCCACCCTCCTTCATTCCACGATAGAACACATCGAGGTACATTCTATAAACTTAACTTGGGACTGGCGTAACCGCTTCGTAGCCTATTTGCAGGACGGAACACTCCCTTAAGACAAAAATGAAGCCAAAAAACTCCGGGTACAGGCAACCCGGTACAGCCTAGTGAATAGTAATCTCTATAAAAGAACGTTCAGCAGTCCCTTAGCCAAATGGCTTGGACCGCACCAAACCAGGCAAGTACTGGAAGAAGTACACGAAGTGAACTGCGACGCCCATACAGGAAATAGCACCCTCGTTCGATGCCTTATCCGCGCCTATTATTACTGGCCTACCATGAAAAAAGAAGTCGTCGACTACGTCAAGAAGTGTGAACAATGTCAAAAGTACGCCTCTATGATACATCAAACAGGGGAACTCCTTCACTCCGTCACTTCGCCATGGCCGTTCATAAAGTGGGGAATGGATATAGTCGGCCCCCTCCAAGTAGGACAAGGTAAAGTACGATTCCTCTTAGTTTTAACTGACTACTTTTCTAAGTAGGTAGAAGCAGGTGCATACACTCAGGTACGCGAGCATGAGGTCATCGCCTTCATATGGAAAAACATCATATGTCATTTTAGCATCCCCAAAGAAATCAGGTGTGACAACGGTCCTCAGTTTATCGAAAAAAAGACGACCGAGTTTTTCAAAAAATGGCACATCAAACGAATACTCTCCATGCCATACCACCCTGCCGCCAATGGTCAAGCCGAGTCCTCCAACAAAACAATACTGAATATATTGAGAAAGAAGCTTGAGGAAGCTAAAGGGCTATGGCCTGAACTACTACTAGAAGTATTATGGGCATACTACACTACGCTGAAAACTAGAAAAGGAGAAACGCTATACTTGCTAGTCTAAGTAACCAATGCAGTTATACCCATCGAGGTTGGGGAGCCCAATTTGAGATACACCAACGACAGCGGGACAACTAACGACGAAAGTAGGCTACATGACCTAGAAGAAGTTTAAGAACGAAGAGACATGGCCTACGTAAGAATAGTGGCTCAAAAGCAGCAAGTACAAAGATACTACCACAAGAGAGCCAAGGTAAGACCGCTTAAAGTCGGAGACTACGTCCTCAAGGCTAAAACACAAGCTTCAAAAGACCCTAATGAAGGAAAACTGAGAACAAACTGGGACGGACCGTACAAAATCATAGCTACAACAAAGAAAGGAGCATTCCAGTTAGAAACAAAAGAGGGAAAGATACTCTAAAACAATTGGAACGTCGCCCATCTCAATTACTTCCACTTCTGAAAGAAGGCGTCGCCTAAGTCATACTCTTTTTCCCTTATCCGGGTTTTATCGGAGAGGTTTTTAACAAGGTGGTAAAGGAGACGCATCAAGGATAGAAGTGTTGTTCATTAACTCGACCCGTCAATAAGTTCTCCGGAGTGAAGTAATGAAGGGACTGAATATATATAAGAGAATCTCCATTATACGTGCGGAACCGACATGTGATCCTCACAAGAACTTAACCAAATCTCCATTATATATATAAACGGATCTTTATTGTACGTGCGGAATTGACATATGATTATCACAAGAACTTAGTCGAATCTCCATTATATGTGCGGAGCAAACATGAGATCCTTAGCAAAATCATGTCTTCCTATGGGAGCACGACCAAATCTCAAAACGGAGAATGGCCAAGGCCATCGACGATGACATAAATTTGACCTTGTTCAAACTACGACATGATTCTACTTCGATGATAGTCGAAGCAACATCCCAATGGCCAAGACCATCGACAACAACATAAGTTCGACCTTGTTCGAATCATGACAGGATTCTACTTCGACGACAATCAAAGCAACAACCTAATGACCAAGGCCATCGACAACAACAAACATTTGATCTTGTTCGAACTACAACAGGATTCTACTTCTACGAAAGTAAAAGCAACATCCCAATGGCCAAGGCCATCGACGACAACTAACGTTTGACCTTGTTCTAACTACGACGAGATTCTACTTCGATGACAGTCGAAGCAACATCCCAATGGCCAAGGCCATCGACGACAACAAAAGTTCGACCTCATTCGAACTACAACGGGATTCTACTTCGACGACGGTTCGAAGAAACGTCCCAATGGCCAAGGCCATCGACGACTACATACATTCGACCTCGCTTGAACCACGACGGGACTCTACTTTGATGACAGTTTGAAGTAAGGTCCCAATAGCCAAAGGCGTCAAAAAATACCACGTGCCCGATAAGTGCAAGAAAAAAATGAGCCAACAAATATAAATTTTACATTACGACAAAACATCATGTACAATTGCTCGTATAAATAGGACCAAGTACTACCTGTACAAAAATCCCTAAACAAAAGCACATACAAACTAAGTCTACCCATCGTCCCCAGTGGGATAAGCATTACCGTACCATGAA
Organism: Nicotiana glauca; assembly: GCA_026770625.1. NCBI lineage: Eukaryota > Viridiplantae > Streptophyta > Magnoliopsida > Solanales > Solanaceae > Nicotiana > Nicotiana glauca. The sequence goes on along the minus strand of MU783980.1, from coordinate 31,808 downwards.
TCCGAAGCCAGATGAACTATATCATTAGAGTTGATATTGCCCCCGTCAGGAGTATGAGGTTCATACCCGCAGGCCTCACGAGCCGCACGAGCTGCGGTATGAACGACCTTAGGCTCCGTTTTGGTCACCCTTCCCTCGATAAGAAAAGCCCTATACATATCAATTCGGGCCTCAGCATGAACCCACAACTCATATGAATATCGAGGCACAGCCAGGTTGACTGTAGGATGAGACGTGGAAGGCTGAGAGCGTCAAATCGCCTCCTCCACCCTCAGCGAGGCCATTTGACCATTTAGTGTAGCCAGCTCCGCCTCCAATTCTCTGATGCACCCTTCGAGTCCTGCAACCCGATGACTAGAGGCTTCCCTCTCCCCAGTCAGTTCCGACCTGCAAATACAGAGGGCATCTTCCAAAGATACCGATTCAGAAATAGCTGCCGCCAGCTTATCGGTGCTAACGTTCAGCTCGCCCTTAAGCCCCTCTATCTCTGCTGTCCTAACATTCAACTCAATGGTCAAGTCAGTAACCCTCACCTACAAGTCGGCGTTCACAGCCGTTACCCCCTTGCTCAATTCGAGCTCATCCTTATTCGCCTTAAGAGAGGCCTCTAGTTTACTATTACGGGCGACGATCCTCACAAGATCTTCGTCCCTCTCCCTCAACTCCTCTATCTGGCGCTCCAATTGGCCCTCTTGCTGCTTAAGCCCTTCACGGAACACCTGAAACTCAGAGTATCAGACATTGCCTGATGCTTAGTACGATACTACTGATACTTGGACGGCATCTTCTTATAAATACCTATCCTTCTTCCCTCTCGACGATCTCTCTCCGCCTCCAGGACGAGGGTCTAACAAAAGAGAAGGGCAGAAGTTAGAAAGAAAATATAGAGCGACGATTAATATACCAATCTAACGACACGAAAAAAGAGGGGGAGGGAGAGAAGGAAAGGCACCTACCTGCAGGTCCATACAAGCGACCTTCTGAGATAACTCCACGTCGATCACCGCCCTAAGCATTTCGCTTTTAGGAGCAACACATAAGGAAGCCATGGCCAACACCACCTGCTCGCTATTCAGTAGTAAGTTGTAGCTCCCTATAACGACTACATAATGGTCAGATCCGTCCGTCCTCACCTCCACATGGGTATGACGACCCACAAATTCGTTAAACTTCTCTAGGTTGATATCAGAACCCGAGTCACCAACCTCAACATGGTGTCCCGCAACGTTAGATGACGCTCCACCCTCAACGGAGCGCACCGAGCTGCCCCTTCGGGGAGATCGCCACGATAAAATGGCATCAGCCATGAACATGGTCACCGGGGCTGTTCCGGATGCCTTGCTGCCATCGGCATCCGTGGCCACACCCATCCCCAGCTCCAGCCTTCTCTTTTTTTCTCTCCAATGGCTCGTCCCCGTTAGACAATTCACCCAACAGACGTGGGGCCAGTGTCGAAGAGGCTTCTTCCCTCGCGGCCACCACTTGAGATGAATCCCCCAACTGAACAGGTTGAGGACGATCCTCCCGAATAGACTTACTTAAGATAAACTGCGTATCCATAATAGCAACGGCTTGCCTAAAGGCAGGAGCTGACGCCCTACACTAGAAGCTCCTTGACCTGTCACCACAAAGGATCATACCATTAAAATACAGTCACACAACCAATATAGCAGTAAAGTACGATATTTACCGGAAGAAACTTTAGGGCTGTATCGCTTTATGAAGGCGGTCCAAGTTCAAGTTTCTTCTGTATGGGGTAATAGACGGGCTTCCTAATCCCTGAGGCCCGCAATATGGCAAGGAGGATGGACCATCACTGCAAAACGGCAAGAAAATGAGCTTTACAACAAGTGCAAGAGAAAAGAGAACAAAATGAGCAATGAAACTTACATTTCTCGTTCCACCGCTCCGAAAATCCGGCGGAATCAGAGATGACGTGTTCAGTCTTGAAAAAGAAATACTTATGCCAAAACTTACGGTTTGCCCGATCATCCGTCCCAACCGCGAGACCTTTCATACTACAAAGTCTCAAATGCATCATGGTACCCCTAAGAAAACCAGGCGTGAACATGTGTAGAAGGTGGTGGATAGAGATGTCGCACTCTGCCAATTCTGCATACTTGGTCAGTAGTAGGAGCACCTTGAGCGTATACGGAGAGAGCTCTGCGGGGCAAACCTGATAGAATCTATAGAATTCCTCTTCTAGAAGGAAGAGAGGAAGAGTCCAGCCAATCATTAAGGGATACTCGTAGAAAGCACAATACCCCAGTCTATGGACATCCACGTAATCCTCTCCCGCTGGAACCATTTCTACATGGGCAGGAATGCCATACTTTATACGAAAGGTGTCGAGATGTACTTGATCAGTCTCAAAAAGCACGGGGATCGGAGTGGGAGGAAGGTCCTTAAGGAAGTCACTCCGAGATAGAGAGTGTCTCGGTAATAAATCCCCCATTGTAATAGGGCTGTCACCTTCTTCTACCACCACATCCCTGCTGTTAGAGGGTGGTACCGTGGATGAATGAGCAGCCTCATAAACCTCATGAGGACAACGAGATTTTGGCATAATATCGATCAAAAGAGTACTAATAAAGAAGAAGAAGGGAGAAGCTTCAGGCAAAGAAAGAAGAAACAGGAGGGTATGAGAGCAAATGAGGAAGAATGAAAGAGGTCTTTCAAGAGAGAAATGACCAAAGTTCTTCAGAAATACAAATACCCACCTATTTATAGGGTTGGGTGGCGCCAAAATCGAGGTGGCAGGTCTTAGAGCTACGTGAGAATCGAAGCATCAAGCCGTCAAATCCTTGTCTCGAAAACCGGCATAATGATGACGCACGTGGAGCTGACATCTCTTCCCGGTGAACAAGTATCACCCGTCGCTTTGCTGAACGTGATGATCATCCCCCATTGGCCAAATCGTAACGTTCCAATGGGTCAACTTCCTTCAAGAGAGCGTGTGAAGTCCACTCATCGAGGACACATCTGTTCGCAACCCCGACAAGCAGAGGGACTAACTGTATGGGTTCGAATTTGACCAACCACGGCCTACGGTGACAAACGAGCAGGCCTCTCCAAGCCAACGTCCCAAAAAAAGACCTTATTATAAATGGGAAGAATGTACGACCCTTGTAATATTGTAAGCCAGTTAGGGGATATTGGGAATATTCTATCGAATATTCTTGGTAGTTTGTCTCTGACAACCTAGGAGAGTCTCTCTTAGTATATAAGGGAGATGAAGGGCTTTGTAGAGGGGGG
>MU783980.1:4075-18600 GCA_026770625.1 Nicotiana glauca | reverse complement strand
TATATATATATATATATATATATATATATATATATATATATATATATATATATATATATATATATATATATATATTTATATCAAGGTCGAGGCGATGAGCGTAGAATGGAGGGGAAAATTGGCCGCGCTAGAGAATAAGGTCGTTGGTTTGGAGAGCATCGAGGGTGCTTGGTTCGAGGCTTCGACGAGGGCGACAGCCCTGGAGAACACCATCTTCATCTTTCAATCCGAACAGGAGTCGGAGAGAGTGACAAGCACTCTCATGGAGGCTAGGCTTGAGGAGCGCATCAACAAGATTGATCAAGAGGCATTAGTTTTGGGAGATCGGGTTACAGCATTGGAGGCAGAAAATGAGCGACTGTTGGCTTAGATTAAGTCTTCCTCTTCTGCCATCCCCCGCCATAGAGCTTTGGGTTTACGCTAAAGCCCAGCAGGATATATATATATATATATAAGAGTCTGTGAGAGGCGGGTACTGTGATTGAGACTGCCTATGGAGAAGCGCAAGTGAAAGTGCGGGAGGCTCGCATCAACTGTGGGTATGATGCGGCGACACCTGAAGCCAATGGGGGTGCGGATGTCGATAATGGAGAGCTTCTTGGAGGTGGTGAGGGTGATGGTGATGGCAATTGTGACAGCGGTGATGACATCGAATGAAGAATGTTGTTCTTGTCTATTCTTACTTTTAGTTGTTTGTTGTTTGTCGTTGTTTCTTCCCCTTTTTCCTTTCATTTCTTCCTTTTCCCCCCATTTTTCTTTTTGTTGACTTGGGCCATACGTAAGCGGTGATAGTCCGCACAATGACTTTGTCTAAAGGAAAGTCTTTTTTCTTTGTTTGTTATTTACCTTGTACTTCATCTTTATTCCATCTATTTATGGCTTTTGGTGCGAGATAGATGCTTGTATGGCAAGTCCTGGCCTTTCTTTCCTTCTGATGGCTTTTGATATCAGAAGTATTTTTGACCTAATCGAAATAGTGCCTCGTCATTATTCAATCGAGGTCGGAATCTTCTCATTTAGTGGGGGCCCTTGACCTTAGGGGGTATTTCGAACTTATCGAAATAACGGCCCGTCGTTATTCGATCGACGTTGAATTCTTCTTTTTGGTGAAGGCCTTTGGCCTTGAAGGGTGTCATTTCGAGCTTATCAAAATAGTAACCCATCATCGTTTGATCGAGGTCGAACTCTTCTTCTTCTTTTTTTGGCGAAGGCCCTTAGCCTTAAAGGGTGTTATTTCGACTTATCGAAATAGTAACCCATCGTTGTTCAATCAAGGTCGAACTCTTCTCTTTTTTGGCAAAGGCCCTTAGCCTTAACGGGTGTTATTTTGACTTCTCAAAATAGTAACCCGTCGTCGTTTGATCAAGGTCGAATTGTTCTTTTTTTGGCGAAGTCCCTTAGCCTTAAAGGGTGCTATTTTGACTTGTCGAAATAGTAACCCGTCGTCGTTCGATCGAGGTTGAACTCTTCTCTTTTTGGCAATGGATCTTAGCCTTAATGGTTGTTATTTTGACTTGCCGAAATAGTAACCCGTCTTCGTTTGATCGAGGTCGAACTCTTCTCTTTTTGGCAAAGGCCCTTAGCCTTAAAGGGTGTTATTTCAACTTGTCGAAATAGTAACCCGTCCTCATTCGATCGACATCGAATTCTTCTCTTTTTTGTCAAAGGCCTTTAGCCTTAAAGGGGTTATTTTGACTTGTCGAAATAGTAACCCGTCGTCAGTCCCAGATTTTGGAGAGCCAGATATCTTCTAGGGGAGTCCCATTCCGTTTGACACTGCTCGTAGCGGAGGGTACAATGTCAAAGAATGTGAAACATTGTTGTTTCGCTTAAGTTCTCCCTGTGCGAAAATTGAGGTTTCCTTGTCTAGCTTCTGCCTTCCGGCCCAGAGGTATCATCGGTGGGCGGTATCGCAGTTGTTTTGCAGTAATTTTCCGTCCTTCGATTGAGATGTTTTTCTTTTATTCGTTCGCTTGCGAGGCCATCGTATTCCTACTTGAGTGGTGATTAGAAGGTGATATGGAATGAAGCTTTCTTTGCCCCCGATCTGGCAGTCCGATGGGGGAGAGCTGATGGGTAACATCGCTCGCCTTGTTTGGCGTGTCGATGGTTGGTGGGATGGAGGTTTCTGAGCTTGACGATTTTATCGGCTCTTCTCCCCCTACTGCGCTGCTCCTTTGTCTCGCGCGGGTTGGATTTTTCCTTTGCGCTCTTTTTGGTGAGTGATCATATTTCTTGGTCTTTGATCTGGGAGAGACTAAGAAATTTCAATAAGAAATCTCCACAGATGGCGCCAAATTGTTTGACTCGAAAGTTATTAAAATCTTTTAGAGCAAATCAATCAAAGATGTAGGGGTAAATCTTAGTCAGACATAATAAATTCCAAATCAAAGAGCTAACATCGTGGATCATACACAAGATGAAGAGAGGAAAGATGATCTTATTGAGATTTAATGTTATGTTTCCCATCAATCGATGAGGAAACCCATTTACATGTATTCCTCCAAATTCGTAGATTTCTATCAAAAATATTAGGAGGGAGCTATTCAGCTATTGGGAGAGAGAAAAGGCCCAGCCCCCTTTTAATTGAAAGCTTTCCCTTGTTATATACAGTTGTGGCACCCTTGCCCTTTGTTGGGCTCCATGTCCTCTTGCCTTCAATGTGCTTTAGACGTACCTTTAAGCATCATGCTTATCGATTCATCGGATGTCGGGGAAAATATGGAGTGGGCTACATTATTTTTCGCTGCCCGATTATTTAAGCGGGACGTTGGTCAACTTGGTCGCAACAATCAGATTTTGACCAATATTAATAAAAAGTTATACTTCAAAATTGCATAAACCTATAACCAAATATGTTCATTATTTAATATTCCTAGAGGCTAGAACCAGAAAGGAATCTTGTCAATAACTGAAAGTTCAAAATCCAAATTGTCCTTTTCTCTTTCAAATTTCTTATTTAGATTATGAAAATGAGCTTTCGTTCCTCTTACATGCATTTGACAAAAGAAGGCTCGTGGGTCACAAGTGATAATAATGCCAATAAGGCAATATGATCAAAATCACTAATTACAACTGGTGGCCGGTGATTTTCTTCTAGTTTCCCACTGTCCCACGAGGAACGACTATAACATTCAGCAATAAAGTCGGGTAGGGTCGGATCAAAACTTAAAATTATGAGTTAATATAATGATTTTAAGTCAACATATAATAACAATTGAATTACAACAACAACTATCCAGTAAAATCTCATAAAGTAAAATTTGTGAAAGGTAATGTGTACGCAGACCTTACCCCTACCCCGATAGGGCAGAGAGCTTATTTCCGATAGACCCTCGGCTCAGAAAAAAGAAAAAGAGAAGGAAACAATTCATTAGTAACTCCAGTAGAAATCATAATAGTAACAGAAGTATAACAACCAAAAGATAAATGACATGCAATAACAGTAACCAGTAACTAAGGCCCGGGGCTAAGATAAATAGCAAGGATAGTGTGGATTCAACATAAACTGTAAGCTATCTAAGATCAACCCTAATCCGACCCCACCTCACCCCCGGTATGAAATACGCAAAGCTCTACTACCCCCTAACCCACAACCCTAATGCTTGACCTCCAAACCTTCCTATCAAGGGCCATGTTCTCATAAATCTGCAGTCGTACCATGTCCTGCTTAATCACCTCTCCCAAATACTTCTTAGGCCTCCTTCTACCTCTTCTCGTACCCACCACGGCCAACCGCTCACACCTCCTCACCGGAGTATCAAGGCTTCTCCTACGCACATGCCCGAACCATCTGAGTCTCGCTTTCCGCATCTTGTTATCCATATGTGCCACACCCACCCTCTTCTGAATATCCTCATTCCTAATCTTGTCTATCCTAGTGTGCTCGCACATCCACCTCAACATCCTCATCTCTGCTACCTACATCCTTTGGATATGGGAGTTCTTAACCGGCCAACACTTTACCTCATACAACATGATCGGTCTAACCATAGCTATATAAAACTTACCTTTGAGTAACGGTGGTACTTTCTTGTCACACAAGACTCCCGATGCAAGCCTCCATTTCATCCAACCCGCCACTATATGGTGAGTGATATCTTCATCAATCTCTTTGTCCCCCTGGATCATCGACCCAAGATACTTGAAGCTATCTCTCTTGGGGATGACCTGTGATCCAAGCCTCAACTTCCTGCCTACTTCCCTCGACTCAGCGCTAAACTTGCACTCCAGGTACTCTGTCTTAGACCTGCTCAATTTGAAAACCTTAGACTCGAGGATCTGTCTCCAAACCTCCAATCTCTCGTTAACACCGACACTCGTCTCATTAATTAGAACTATGTCATCAGCAAATAAAATATACCATGGGACATCCCCTTGAATATGGTGTGTCAATGCATCCATCACCAAGGCAAATAAGAACGGGCTAAGCGCAGAGCTTTGGTGTAATCCCATAACAACCGAAAAATGCTCCGAGTCGCCTCCCACAGTCCTAACCTTAGTCTTAGCTCCATCATACATGTCCTTGATTGCTCTTATGTAGGCTACCGGTACGCCCTTTGCCTCAAGGCATCTCCAGAGCACCTCCCTGGGGACCTTGTCATACGCTTTCTCCAAGTTAATAAACACCTTGTGCAGATCCTTCTTCCTATCCCTGTACTACTCCACCAACCTCCTAATAAGGTGGATAGCTTCCGTAGTGGAGCGACCCAGCATGAACCCAAACTGATTGTCGGATATAGACATCGTCTTCCTCACCTCCACCACCCCCTCCCAGACTTTCATGGTATGGCTAAGTAACTTGATACTCCCATAATTGTTACAACACTGGATATCACAATTGTTCTTGTACAATGGTATCACTGTACTCGACCTCCACTCCTCTGGCATCCTCTTCGTCCTAAAAATTACATTGAACAACCCAGTCAACCACTCCAATCCTGCTCTACCCACACACTTCCAAAACTCAACCGGGATTTCATCTGGCCTAGTCGCTCTACCCCTACTCATCTTGCGCAAAGCCCCTACGACCTCCTCCACCTTAATGCGCCTACAATACCTAAAATCTCAGAGACTCTCCGAATACCCCAAATCCCCTAGCACTATATCCCGGTCTCCTTCTCGATCAGAAGACCATGGAATAACAATTGAATTAATCATCAAATATTTATAGATATTTAGTGAACTATAGACAAAAATTTATTAAGGGAAACAAACACGGCGACACAGGAGTTTGAAATGCAAGTGATATCTCAATTTAAGTCACACTTCATAATACCTAGCCGCCCATGAGGCCATTAAATAAGAAAAGGATAAAAGGGTCCCAAACTTATTATTATTCAAAATACAACTATTCATAGATTTAATTAGTTAACAAAAGTAGTTCCTAATTGATCTGTATATGAGGAACTGCTTCAAATTAATCGCTTCGTCTCCTTATTGTGCAGGAAAGGTGAAACTGAATAATGTATGGCACAATCAAGATTCAAACTGGAGATACTGCATTTGGAGGAGTTTCTAGAGATGGTCAAGGAGAGTAATTATTAGGATATTTAGGTAAAATAAAGCCAACTTGAAATCTCATTCCATAACTTAAATTGGCAAAGGAACTATGATATAAGAATTTGAAGTAGAAACATATTGTCTACTCTGCAATGTCACCCTCTTATGGCTATTATTGAGGACTGCAAATATTTATTTAAAATTAACAAGACTTGCTATAACATTTATATGGAGGGAAGCAAACAAATATTCATTCTTTTTTTTTTTTTTGGCAAATGAAGGCCACAAGCATGAAGCATCTTCGATAAATATGCCGCTCAAGGAAATAGAATTAGGGGGGAGCTAGACACCGAGGTACGGGTTCGACTGAATTCAATAATTTTGGTTTAAACTGTGTGTTTGTCTTAGAAATTCATTTTAAATGTATAAAAGATTAATTTAGAATCCAGTAACTTAAAAATGCTAAAATCTTAAACTCGTAAGTTTTAAATCCTAGCTCCGCTTATGAATAGAATCTCTTCTTCCTGCAGATTAAGTAATTTATTTTTCGATGAACCAAAACAAATGGAGAAACTCCTGGATAAATAATATGATTATATAACTATTCCTCGCTCCTTCGTTCGCAAAGAGATCTTCCACCATATTTTGTTTCCTAAAGCTATGCTTGTATGGGTCCAAATTTGGACGACCATAGCCATTTAACAAATACAACGGAAAATGAGATCTTCATAAGCGGGACGCCGTACGAGGGATGACAGATAGCGGATAGAGGACGTATAGCTGTTGCAATAGTGTAGGCCCTATAGGGGGGTATTTGGAATATTCTCACGAATATTCCCTCTGGTATATTTTCTAGGGTTCAAAAGGGGGTTAACCCTTATATAGAGTGGAGAAAATACCTTGTAGAGGGATCTTCTTCAGTTGTTTTTGGAGCTTTTCAGTTGAAAACAAAACTTGTAAAATATCTTCTATATTGAAGATTGTCATTCTCATTGTACAATCACCGGCTTTTTCATATGATAAGCAAATACTTTTCATCGTGTTCATTATTTGCGTCCTTTGTTCTAGAGTTTATTATGCTTAGCTGAGATTTATCCCTTCATTCTCTTTGATTGATTTGTTCAATAAGGTCCCAATATCTTTTGAGTCAAATAATTTGGCGCTGTCTGTAGGGATTTCTTTAGCTGAGACTTTAGTTTTATCTAGATCCTTGAAAGGAATAATCACCTCTTCGTTACCTCGCAAAGATCAACAATGGCAGGAAACGGGGAAGCAATATTAAAAGCAATAGTAGGCGTCACGAACAACCTTATGAATTCTATCAACGAAGCCGGCCGGGAAGGCAATGAAAATACAACGCCAGGCGCTACACCCGAGGAAGATACCTCACCCCACTCCCCCGGCACGAAAGCGTGATTGTCTCGTGCGAGAGGAAAACTTCAACATCCGTAGCAGGAGAAGCTCAACCGGCTGTGAAAAGGCTATTAGAAGAGTGGTTAACAAACACCTTGAGCAGTATACTCGACAAACCTGTTCAAAGGGATATCGGAGGCACAATACGGGCTGACACCGCAATTGCCACCGATGAGCCAGAAACTCCACGCGCAGATAATACTCACACTGTCAACGATGTAGGTAATGGCACACTTGCATCCATCTTAAAGAAAATGGAAGAAATAAAAAATGAGAACACAACGCTCCATGATCAGATGAAGGAGCATCAAGAGAGGGTCGATAAAATATCGGTCGCTCCAAAGTTGTTACCAAAACGAGACGTCGGCCGATTCGTAGAGCAACCCTACAGTGAAGGGGCAGCCCCCCAGGCTATTCCAAAAACCTTCAAAATGGCGCCATATTTAAAAATATACGATAGCACCACAGACCCAAAAGATCACATAATCTACTATGTCACGGCAGTAAAAGGCAACGATATGTCAAAAGAACAGGTGTCATTGGTGCTGCTGAAAAAGTTCGGCGAAATCCTAACAGGGGGAGCACTGACATGGTATTCCCAATTACCAGCACGATCGATATCAACATTCAAAGAAATGGCAGATAAATTCGTCACGGCTCACGCGAGAGCGAAAAAGGTAGAAGCTAGGGTAAACGATATCTTCGTCGTTAAGCAAACAATAGGCGAGGGACTTCGAGATTTCCTAGCCCGATTAAATAGGGTAAGAATGAGCCTATCCAATGTATCAGAGGGGATGGAGGTAGCAGACTTCCAAAATAGGTTAAATAGAAATGGGTCGAAAGCAGCAAAAAAATCTGCTAAGTAGACTCATGAAATACCCTCCCACTACGTGGGAAGAAATTGATAATGCCTATTGTGCCGAAGTAAGGGCTGATGAGGATGACTTAAATGGTCTGATCCAACAGCTAACCTCAATAAAAAACAGAAATAAGGAGAGACCGTTGTAACGATGGTCGAAGGGATCAACTATTCTGTTTCAGTCGAGAAAGGCATCAGCCCTACATCCGGATGTCCACCCCACCTCCACCATGACATGCAGACGTCACGCCCCGACACACCGCACAACATCAAAATTTGAGAGGTATATCCCTATTATTGTCTGCTCATAACTTTTGCATTTCTCCTTCAATAGCGTGTGCACTAGAAAAGCTCAGCACAAAGGTGCAGTGGCCGCAAAAGATGAAGTCGGATCCAAGCACCCGAAAATAGAACATCCTATGCGATTTCCATCAAGAAAGGGGACATAAGACCGAAGGCTGCATAGGCTTGCGACAGGAAGTGGTAAGAATGTTGAACCGGGGATACCTAAAAGAACTGCTGAGTGATCGAGGATGGGTAAACTTCGCTCGTAGGCGCGACTAACCCTGAGGACCCCTAAAACCACCTTGATCGGCTCGTGTCATACAAATGATAATTGGCGGAGGTGATGATATCATAATCAACCATGTAAAGTTCACAACTACACACAAACTCAAGCGAACAGTCGCCCACGAACGGTATGATGACCTCGAAGATAGTATCATCTTCGATAAGTCAAATACCCACGGTTTGTCTTTTCCTCACTATGATGCTTTGGTTATAACTTTACGTATTGCGGTACCTATATAAAAAGAATAATGGTAGATGATGGAAGCGGAGCATTTATTATCCACCTATGAGTCCTCTTACAGATGAGACTTGAGGATAAGATAGTATCGCGCTGAATAACACTAACGAGTTTTAATAATGCAGTGGAACGAACCTCGGGAGAGATAATGCTGCCCGTTCTGGCTGGATAATTCACTCTGGAAATGACTTTTCACGTCATGAACCAGGAAACAACCTACAAAGCTATCATAGGGCGTCCGTGGGTACACGACATGCGAGCCGTCCCTTCAAGTTTCTACCAAGTGATCAAATTTCCTACCCCATGGGGAATGTTGATACCAAATTTTTCTAAGTATTTTTTATACCCAAAATACTTTCAAAATAATATATATATGCATATATGAGCACACCCAAGAGTTTTGGTACCTTACCAAATTTTTAATAATTTTTAAACCAATTTATTGCCTATTTTTATACTATAAAATCCAATAATTATTCCCAAAATTATAATTTTGGAGGACAACCTATATTTGTTCTCATATTTACACCAAAATATAGCTAACATAATTTTTGCATATATTTTACAAATTTATTTAGTATTTTTAAAACTAAATTGCACATAATTACAATATTAGCCCCTTTTAAGATTTTAATTGTAATTATATTTATATAATTGACTCCAGTATTTTTAATTTGATAATTATGTATTATTAACCATTTTAGCATGTTTTATTTACTTCTAGAAATTATTTTGCTATTTTTTATAAATTAAACAAGGGAAAAGTGGCTATTTAAAAACTTAGCCCTTTTTGCATTTTAATTTTTTACCGGAATTGGGCCCCAATCTCAGCCCCAAATTGAACCCAATTCCCTAACCCAATTTCCTAATCCACCCCACCCAACACCCAATTAACCAAACCGGCTGGTGCCCCTTTTAATCTGAGGCGTTGATAATTTTGATCAACGGCCCAGATTCCCCCTTTCCTTAATTAATTCCTAACAACCCCCTAACCCTATCTCATTTCCCTAATCCGCCGCCTTCAAACACTCTCGTCTCTCGAGCTCTCTCAATAAACCCTAGTCGCCTCCCTCCGATTACTACCTAAAGTCACCTGAATATATGGCCTCCAAAGCCACTAACGGCATGTACCAACCTCCTAAGACTCTCAAGTGCTCAACTATCTTGGTTCTCGGACCAGACCTTGAAGAGGCTTGGCCCAGACCCTGTTCGATTCGAGTTCTTTGGCGTGTCTCCGACCTTGCTCGGGCCAGCCATGGCTGTTCAAGCTTGGACTTGACATCTCCTGCTTAGATCGTGATTTTCCAAGCCTTTCTCGCTATTTTAGGTTTCTTCTGAAACCCTAAACCTTCGAGGTTCTTCTGATTCTTTTAGATCCATTTGTAGATCTATGTTCTCTTTGAGCTTCTGAGCACTTTTCCGAGATTTTCTTCAAAAACCCTGTTTTCAAAACCTTTATCATTTTTGATTTAGGGTTTCATTAAATTATTTTAAAGCCTTTCCTGATTTCTTAACGTGTTCTATCATGTGGTTCACCTACCGTGTTTATTATGTTGTTCTTTTACTGTGTTTTGTGTGTTTCCCCTTTTACTGTGTCTCTATGTCTTTTTAGAATTAGCATGTCAAGAATCTTAGTTTCTTTTGAGGTTTCTGAATGCTTTCATGATAATGTTTGCTTGATTACTTGTCTTTCGCCTCTACACTCGATTGATGGCAAAAGCCCTAAATTTGGGGTTCAATCAAGTCCTGAGGTTATTTGCTACGTGATCTATTTGTTTATCATCTCTAAATGTGTTTGACTTCAAAGCCCTAATTCTTTGGACCTGTTCGAGCTTCTGAAAACTGCTTCGTCTGTTTGAAGTTGCTCGACTAGATTCAAAGTCTTTCTTGTTTAACTGCTGTTCCTTATGAGATTTTGGTTTTCTTGCAATCTTTGGAATAAACTATACTCCCCAGAAGGGTCGTTTGCTTCACTCTTTAGCATGCTTTTGATTCTCTTTTTTGACTATCATGCTTCACTAACACTACTGTTTCTCTTTGCCATGATTTAACCTCACATGCCTGATGTTGTGCACTCTTTATATACGCTGGTTGTCCCTCCAAAATAACTTTCAATCTTAGACTAATTTCAGGCTTCCTTGTGTAAGGTTGATTGATTCTTTCCTTGACTGATTTGAGAACTTTCTTTAGCCTTTCGACTCCCCTATTTCTGGCTGGGTTCATTGTTGATTTTTGAATCCTTGATTCCCTGATTTACTATGTGTTAATTGATTTACCGTGTTCTTGCCTTATTTAAGCTGACCGTGTGTTTTAAAGATTCTTTCCTTAATTAAAACCCCTATGTATTTACCCCTTATTTGTATGCTATGCACAATATGCTTACTTGATCTCCTTCCTTAAATAACTCTTGCCCTTTACTGTTCAAATTTGAATTCCTCAATTAAAGGGATTTTTTGTTACTGATTGATTCTAATTGATGCATGGTTATTTTCTTACCTTGTTCCCTGCCTGATTTCAAACTATAAATACTCTCCTCCCTTCTCTTTGAACACACACGAACACAGAACGCAATATGAGTTCACAAGTCACTCTCACCTCAAAACTCTCTCTCTTTTACTTGTGCTGCTGTGGACTTGTTTGCTCTGCTTTCTCCTGCACTCTTTTGCTTCTCTACTAGTATGTCTCAGTTAGTTTACATGCTTCCACCATAATGTGTTTACTTCTGCCCACTTCTGTCCAATTCTTTTAGTTTCTAGCATATTGTAACATGTTCCCCCTTTCTTTTGTAATTCAGTATTTAAATTATGTATACACCCTGTCAGTTGCTTGTCATAAATTTGATACTTTATGAATCCCAAACCCTCATACCCCTTTATATGTGAGTTGTGGTTCAGGGCATGACATCACTCTAATATTGTTGTCTATGATTCTGGATTGGATTCTTTGAATCCCAAACTCAATCAATTCCCATTCCCTTCCCCCTTTATGTGTTTTTGAGCTTTAGACTTGGGTCTAGCAGTGTCCTAATCACTGTCCAGACCCTGGTCTGACCTTCAAGGGTCTGCTCTTAATGTGTTTAACCAAGCAGGTGATCAGGGGTGTGCCAGCCTACTTTGTGGCTAGGTATGACCACCACCTGTCATGGCTCCCCAATCCCCCATTCACTTTGCACTTACTCTTAGCTATTAAGTTCTGCCCCTCTCTTGCAACCCATGCTTTGGGACCCCCTGAGCTCCCTCTGAACTTGGATGCCTGAGAGTTGGCTCTTCTACACTGCATTGTTTCTATTCTAATGGTATCTTGGGTGTAAGCAATGCCGGGAATCCCTGAGATTCCTTGGAACTTTGAAACACCTTGGATAAAGAGAAGGCTTTGGAAATCTGGATCCCAAAAGTGGCTCGATCACATATTATTAGACATTAAGGTTAAATTAGGCTGTTCGGATCTAGCTGTTAGCTTCTGATGTATTTTTTCTATATTCCTGGTTTGTAATAACTTGTATAAACTCAGGGAGTATAGTAAAGGGATGTGTGAGGGGTCTTTACTTTATTGCATCAAAAGGGTATAAATCATGATCTTAGGACTTTATTATTTAACCATCTAGAGATCCTGCCTATAGGACCATTTTAATCACATAGAAAGCATGTCTATAGGACTTAACACTCACTTTCTGCAATTATGCATATAGAAATCCTGCCTATAAGAGTTAATTTTTTGCAAATTTATAAATATCATGCCTATAGGATGTGCATACGCATGACATTGGGCAAACTTTAGGATTAATAAACAAGCATCCGTCCACAAGTTTATTAACAGGTTCGATAATCAATAACTTGTAGATATCATGTCCATAGGAGCTTCTTTTGAATCAAACTCGCTTAGCCTGTTTAACAGCAGTAGCAATTGATTAGCCGTTTCTTATATGCCTAAGTCAGTACATGTTTTCCAAAACGTAGTCTCTAATAAAACTTGTTTCAAATCAGCGTGTACTTTTCCCTAAAAATCTATTTCTTTAACTGGCATATCTTTTCTGAAACTGCTTCTTTCTAATATTCTGCCCAAACGTGTTTTCCAACTCAATTCCTGTCTTTCAAACTAGTCGTTTTAAATCAGTTATGCAACTCACTCTTTTCTTTAGATAATTCTGTCCCTTATGGAATTTTCAAAACTTTTCATTTTTTTGTGTTTAACCACTATTAGGCAGTTTGTTTTCCCTTTTAAACTAGTCTTTAAACGTCTGCATCATACCCTTTTTCTTCAAAACCCTTCAGCATAATCATCTTCTAAAATCAGTACTTTCTTAAATCAACTCGCGATTAATTCAGTGCCTTAATCTCTGACAACTGTATCCGAGTTGCCTAATGCAGACTTTTTGTCCAAATATATGTGTTGAACCAGTCCGCTCACTGCTTAATTTTAATCTAAGACCAAATCAGTATTTGTCAAGGCATGCTAAACTATATGATTATTTGATTTCTGGGGGTTTGTTTAAGCCTTATTTGCTTGTTTATTCTTCCCTTTATTTGATACTTGTTTTGAATGTCGAGCTAGAATTTTATCCTTTAAACTCCACAAAGGCCTCCATCCCTTTATTCTTTTAGGATTAGAATCCTAATCCCCCGGGACTGATAGTATTGGGATGGGTATTAGCATGCGATAAGTAAACGATACCATTCCGTGCTTTAATACCTTAACGGGGTGGGAAGGGTAGACATGGAGATGAGGATTACACGATAACACTATGTGTATAATTGGGTACCAGTGTTGTGCGAATGATCCATATAATGTATAAACCTAGGACTCCCCTCTCCTTTTATCAGTTTTAACAGTTTTTTTGAACTTTAAAAACTGATGCACTTTCAACTTCTGTTTCTCACATGATTTTTTGGTTTGCTTACACTAATTGCTTGACTTCTTCCCTCTGCTTGCACATTTCTTTTACAACTAAACTGCTCCCTTTCTAAATTTCAGCACTTCTTTTAACCTTTTTCTGCTTCCTGTTATACTTGTTAGTTTATTCGTATTTGCATTTAAAGTCACAATTGTAGCTTGGCCCGGAACCATACTAGTGGATCTTGAGGGGTGCCTAACACCTTCCCCTCGAGATAATTTCAAGCCCTTATCCAAAACTCTGGTCTGCATCTTTAATTCTGCTAAAAGTGTCCTAATGCACTATAATCATTAAGTGGCAACTCTCCAAACTCCAAAACCCCAATTCCCAAACGGGATAAGAGTTGTCTTCCCGAATATCGTGAACCCGATTCCGCGAGGAAAAAGGGGGCATCGACAGTATGGCGACTCTGCTTGGAAACTCTTTAGGCTTTTACCATTGCATGCTATATGTGACTTTACCGCTTTATTTATTACTTTTGTCTAATGCCTTTATTTGAAACTAACTTGTTTCTTTTCTTTAATTACTTTCACTTACTGCTTCCCCGTCAATGTTGTTGTAATTTTGAGCAATTATTGTAAACTTTATTGTATGAACGTGAAAATACATGTCAATATGTTTCATTCTTGTAAACTGCATCTTCAACATCATATTCCACTCGTGCCAAACAAATACTATAGCAACGCTTATAATGAATAGTTGCGCGCTTCCAATACTATCACCCCCTAAATTTAGCAAAGGCATATTTGCGGTAAAACGAGTCGATCAGTGGTGCAGTCAACAGTTCCGTGCCTTTCCATCTTGAGTTGTCCGCTCCAGGGTACCTGTCTAATACCCCAATAGATACCTTATTTCATTTAAATTGTACATGCATCATGGTCTAACCTAGCCGAGCCAGTTATTTTTTCCACATAATAACTCATTAAGATAGCCTTGTCCAAAGTCCATCGGGTTTCCTTGAAACCCAAACGGACGCCTCCATGTTCTGTGCATTTATTTGGAGAACTTAAGTTCTTGCTATGCTAATTATTGATTTAAATAGTCGAGTCCGG
>MU783968.1:12924-35538 GCA_026770625.1 Nicotiana glauca | reverse complement strand
ATCTCAACTCAGGGATTGGAGTGCTAATGTTCGTAAAAAACGCAACTAGGGAATGAAGGCCCTATGTCTAAAATCCCAACTTAGGGATTAGAGCACTAACGATGGTAAAAAAGGTGACTAGGGAATGAAAGCCCTATTTTTAAAATCACAAATCAGGGATTGAAGCCCTAATGTTTGTAAAAAAAGGCGACTAGGGATTTGGAGGCCATATGTCTAAAAATCTAAACTCAGGGATTGGAGCCCTAATGTTGGTAAAAAAGGGCGACTTGCGAAGGGAGGCCCTACTTCTAAAATCTCAACTCAGAGATTGGAGCCCTAATGTTGGAAAAAAGGGGACTAGGGAATGGTGGCCCTATGTCTAAAAATCTCAACTCAGGAATTGGAGCGCTAATGTTGGTAAAAATGCGACTAGGGATTGGATTCCTGATGTCTAGAATCTCAACTAAGGGATTGGAGCCCTAATGTTGGTAAAAAAGGTGACTAGGGAATGGAGGCCCTATGTGTAAAATATCAACTCAGGGTTTGGTGCCCCAATGTTGGTAAAAACGGCGACTAGGGAAAGGAGTCACTATGTCTAAAAATCTCATCACATGGATTGGAGCCCTAATGTTTGTAAAAAAAGGTGACTAGGGAATGGAGGCCCTATGTCTAAAATATCAACTCAGGGTTTGAGGCCCCAATGTTGTAAAAAACGGCGACTAAGGAAAGTAGTCCATATATCTAAAATTCTCAACATAGGGATTGGAGCCCTAATGTTGGTAAAAAGGAAACTAGGGAATGGAGACCCTATGTCTAAAATCCTAACCCACTCATTTCAACCCCCATTTTTTTTAAAAAAAGCGACTAGGGAATGCAGGCCTTATGTCTAAAATCTCAACTAAGGGATTGGAGCCTTAGTGTTGGTCAAAAAAGGCGATTAGGGAATGGAGGCCCTATTTCTAAAATCTCAACTCAGGTATTGGATCCCTAATATTGGTAAAAAAAGGCGACTAGGTAATGAAATCCCTATGTATAAAATCTCCACTCAGGGATTTGAGCCCAAATGCTGGTAAAAAGGCGACTTGAGAATGGAGGCCCTTTCTCTAATAATCTCAACTCAGGGATTGTTGCCCTAATGTCGGTAAAAAAAAAAGCGAATAGGGAATGGAGGCCCTATGTCTAAAATCTCAACTCAGGGATTGGAACCCTAATGCTGGTAAAAAGGCGACTAGGGAATGGAGGCCCTATGCCTAAAATCTCAACTCTGGAATTGGAGCCCTAATGCTGGTAAAAAAGGCGACTAGGGAATGGAGGCCCTATGTTTAAAAAATGTCAACTCCGAGATTGGAGCCCTAATTTTGGTAAAAAGGAGATAAGGGAATGGAGGCACTATGTCTAAAATCTCAAATTAGAGATTGGAGCCCTAATGTTGGTAAAAAAAGGCGACTAGATAATAGAGGCTCTATGACTAAAATCTCAAATTAGCGATTGGAGCCCTAATATTGGTTAAAAGGCGACTTGAGAATGGAGGCCCTATGTCTAAAATCTCAGCTCATGAATTGGAGCCCTAATGTTGGTAAAAAAGGCGACTAGGGAATGTAGGTCCTATATTTAAAAAATCTCAACCCAGGGATTGGAGCCCTAATTTTGGTAAAAAGGCGATTAGGGAAAGGAGTCACTATGTCTAAAAATCTCAACACATGGATTGGAGCCCTAATGTTGGTAAAAAAGGTGACTAGGGAATGGAGGCCCTATGTCTAATAATCTCAACTCAGGGATTGGAGACATACTGTTGGTAAAAAAAAGGCGATTAGGGAATGGAGGCCCTATGTCTAAAATCTGAACTCAGGGATTCGAGTGCTAATGTTCGTAAAAAACGCAACTAGGGAATGGAGGCCCTATGTCTAAAATTGCGAATCAGGCATTGGAGCCCTAATGTTGGTAAATGGGTGACTAGGGAATGGAGGCCCTATGTCTAAAATCTCAATTCAGGAATTGGAGCCCTAATTCTGGTAAAAAAGGCGACTAGGGAATGGAAGCCCTATTTTTAAAATCTCAAATTAGGGATTGGAGCCCTAATATTGGTAAAAAAAGTCGACTAGGGAAGAGAGGCCCTACTTCCAAAATCTCAACTCAGAGATTGGAGCCCTAATGTTGCAAAAAAAGGCGATTAGGGAATGGTGGTCCTATGTCCATAAATCTCAACTCAGGGATAGGAGCCTTAATGTTTGTAAAAAAAGGCGACTAGGGAATGGAGGCCCTATGTCTAAAATCTCAACTCAGGGATTGGAGCCCTAATGTTGGTAAAAAAAGGCGACTAGGGAATGGAGGCCCTATGTCTAAAATCTCAACTTAGGGATTGGAGCCCTAATGTTGGTAAAAAAGGCAACTAGGGAATGGAGGGCCTATGTCAAAAATCTCAACTCATGGATTGGAGCCCTAATGTTGGTAAAAAGGGCGACTAGGGAATGAAGGCCCTATTTCTAAAATCTCAAATCAGGGATTGGAGCCCTAATGTTGGTAAAAAAGGCGACTAGGGATTTGGATATCCTATGTCTAAAAATCTAAACTTAGGGATTTGAGCCCTAATATATATAAAAAAAAGTCGACTAGGGAAGGGAGGCCCTACTTCTAAAATCTTAACTTAGAGATTGGAGACGTAATGTTGGTAAAAAGGCTATTAGCGATTGGAGGCCATATGTCTAAAAATCTCAACTCAGGGATTGGAGTGCTAATGTTCGAAAAAACGCAACTAGGGAATGAAGGCCCTATGTCTAAAATTTCAAATCAGGCATTAGAGCCCTAATGTTGGAAAAACGGGCGACTAGGGAATGGAGACCCTATGTCTAAAATCCCAACTAATGGATTGGAGCCCAAATGTTGGTAAAAAAGGCGACTATGGAATGGTGGCCCTATGTCTAAAAATCTCAACTCAGGGATTGGAGCGCTAATGTTGGTAAAAAAATGTGACTAGGGAATGGAGGCCTTATGTCTAAAATCTCAACTCAAGGATTGGAGCCTTAATGTTGGTAAAAAAGGTGACTAGGGAATGGAGGCCCAATGTTTAAAATATCAACTAGGGTTTGGGGCCCCAATGTTGGTAAAAACGGCGACTAGGGAAAGGAATCCCTATGTCTAAAAATCTCAACACATGGATTGGAGCCCTAATGTTGGTAAAAATGTGACTAGGGAATGGAGGCCCTATGTCTAATAATCTCAACTCAGGTATTGGAGACCTAATGTTGGTAAAAAAAACGCGATTAGGGAATGGAGGCCCTATGTCTAAAATCTCAACTCAGGGATTCGAGTGCTAATGTTCGTAAAAAATGCAACTAGGGAATGTAGGCCCTATGTTTAAAGTTACAAATTAGGCATTGGAGCCCTAATGTTTGTAAAAAAGGCGACTAGGGAATGGAGGACCTATGTCTAAAATCTCAACTCAGGAATTGGAGCCGTAATGCTAGTAAAAAAAGGCGACTAGTGAATGGAAGCCCTATTTTTAAAATCTCAAATCAGGGATTTGAGCCCTAATGTTTGTAAAAAAAGGCGACTAGGGAAGAGAGGCCCTACTTCTAAAATCTCAACTCAGAGACTGGAGCCCTAATTTTGTTTATAAAGGCGACTAGGGAATGGTGGCCCTATGTCTAAAAATCTCAACTCGGGAATTGGAGCGCTAATGTTGGTAAAAAATGCGACTAGGGAATGGAGGGCTTATGTCTAAAATCTCAACTCAGGGTTTGGGGCCCTAATGTTGCTAAAAACGACGACTAGGGAAAGGAGTCCCGATGTCTAAAAATCTCAACACAGGGATTGGAGCCTTAATGTTGGTAAAAAGGAAACTAGGGAATGGAGACCCTATGTCTAAAAATGTAACTCAGGGATTGGAGCCCTAATGTTAGTAAAAAAAGCGACTAGGGAATGGAGGCCTTATGTCTAAAATCTCAACTCAGGGATTGGAGCCCTAGTGTTGGTCCAAAAAGGAGATTAGGGAATGGAGGCCCTATGTCTAAAATCTCAACTCAGGTATTGGAGCCCTAATATTGGTAAAAAAAGGCGACTAGAGAATGGAATCCCTATGTCTAAAATCTCCACTCAGGGATTTGAGCCAAAATGTTGGTAAAAAAGGCGACTAGAGAATGGAGGGCCTTTGTCTAATAATCTCAACTCAGGGATTGTTGCCCTAATATTGGCAAAAAAAGCGAGTAGGGAATGGAGGCCCTATGTCTAAATCTCAACTCAGGGATTGGAGCCTTAATGTTGGTAAAAAAAGGCGATTAGGGAATGGAGGCCCTATGTCTAAAACCTCAGCTCAGGGATTGGAGCCATAATGTTGGTAAAAAAAAGGCGACTAGGGAATGGAAGCCCTATGCCTAAAATCTCAACTCAGGGATTGGAGCCCTAATGTTGGTAAAAAAGGCCACTAGGGAATGGAGGGCCTATGTCTAAAATCTCAACTCATGGATTAGAGCCCTAATGTTGGTAAAAAGGGCGACTAGGGAATGAAGGCCCTATTTCTAAAATCTCAAATCAGGGATTGGAGCCCTAATGTTGGTTAAAAAGGCGACTAGGGATTGGAGCCCTAATGTCTAAAATCTCAACTCAGGAATTGGTGCCCTAATGTTGTTTATAAAGGCGACTAGGGAATGGTGGCCTTATGTCTAAAAATCTCAACTCGGGGATTGGAGCGCTAATGTCTAAAATCTTAAATTAGGGATTGGAGCCCTAATGTTGGTAAAAAAAGGCGACTAGGGTATGGAGGCCCTATGTCTAAAATCTCAACTCAGGAATTGGTGCCCTAATGTTGTTTATAAAGGCGACTAGGGAATGGTGGCCCAGTGTCTAAAAATCTCAACTCGGGGATTGGAGCGCTAATGTTGGTAAAAAATGCGATTAGGGAATGGCGACTAGGGATTGGAGCCCTAATGTCTAAAATCTCAACTCATGGATTAGAGCCCTAATGTTGGTAAAAAAGGCGACTATGGAATGGAGGGCCTATGTCTAAAATCTCAACTCATGGATTAGAGCCCAAATGTTGGTAAAAAGGGCGACTAGGGAATGAAGACCCTATTTCTAAATTCTCAAATCAGGGATTGGGGCCCTAATGTTGGTAAAAAAGGCGACTAGCAATTTGGAGATCCTTTGTCTAAAAATCCAAACTCAGGGATTTGAGCCCTAATGTATATAAAAAAAAGTCGACTAGGGAAGGGAGGCCCGACTTCTAAAATCTCAACTTAGAGATTGGTGCCCTAATGTTTGAAAAAAGGCTATTTGGGAATGAAGGACATATGTCTAATAATCTCAACCCAGGGATTGGAATGCTAATGTTCGTAAAAAACGCAACTAGGGAATGGAGGCCCTATGTCTAAAATTGCAAATCAGGCATTGGAGCCTTAATGTTGGGAAAAAAGGCGACTAGGGAATGGAGGCCCTATGTCTAAAATCCCAACTCAGGGATTGGAGCACTAATGTTGGTAAAAAAGGCGACTAGGGAATGGAAGCTTTAGTTTTAAAATCAAAAATCAGGGATTGGAGCTCTAATGTTGGTAAAAAAAGGCGACTAGGGATTTGGAGGCCATATGTCTAAAAATCTAAACTCAGGGATTGGAGCCCTAATGTTGGTAAAAAAGGGTGACTTGGGAAGGGAGGCCCTACTTCTAAAATCTCAACTAAGAGATTGGAGCCCTAATATTGGAAAAAAAGGCGACTAGGGAATGGTGGCCTTATGTC
Organism: Nicotiana glauca; assembly: GCA_026770625.1. Taxonomy (NCBI): domain Eukaryota; kingdom Viridiplantae; phylum Streptophyta; class Magnoliopsida; order Solanales; family Solanaceae; genus Nicotiana; species Nicotiana glauca. Next base: position 29,832 of record MU783968.1, on the reverse strand, counting down.
TAAAAATCTCAACTCAGTAATTGGAGCGCTAATGTTGGTAAAAAATGCGACAAGGGAATGGAGGCCTTATGTCTAAAATCTCAACTCAGGGATTGGAGCCGTAATGTTGGTAAAAAAGGTGACTAGGGAATGGAGGACCTATGTCTAAAATATCAACTCAGGGTTTGGGGCCCCAATGTTGGTAAAAATGGCGACTAGGGAAAGGAGTCCCTATGTCTAAAAATCTCAACACATGGATTGGAGCCCTAATGTTTGTAAAAAAAGGTGACTAGGGAATGGAGGCCCTATGTCTAAAATATCAACTCAGGGTTTGGGGCCCCAATGTTGGTAAAAACGGCAACTAGGGAAAGGAGTCCCTATGTCTAAAAATCTCAACACATGGATTGGATCCCTAATGTTTGCAAAAAAGGGTGACTAGGGAATGGAGGCCCTATGTCTAAAATATCAACTCAGGGTTTGGGGCCCCAATCTTGTTAAAACCGGCGACTGGGGAAAGGAGTCCCTATGTCAAAAAATCTCAACACAGGGATTGGAGCCATAATGTTTGTAAAAACGAAACTAGGGAATGGAGACCCTATGTCTAAAATCATAACTCAGGGATTGGAGCCCTAATGTTGGTAAAAAAAAGCGACTAGGGAATGGAGGCCTTATGTCTAAAATCTCAACTCAGGGATTGGAGCCCTAGTGTTGGTCAAAAAAGGCGATTAGGGAATGGAGGCCCTATGTCTAAAATCGCAACTCAGGTATTGGAGCCCTAATATTGGTAAAAAAAGGCGACTAGGGAATGGAAGCCCTATGTCTAAAATCTCCACTCAGGGATTTGAGCCCAAATGTTGGTAAAAAAGGCGACTAGGGAATGAAGGCCCTATTTCTAAAATCTCAAATCAGGGATTGGATCTCTAATGTTGTTAAAAAAGGCGACTAGGGATTTGGAGATCCTATGTCTAAAAATCTAAACTCAGGGATTTGAACCTTAATGTATATAAAAAAAAGTCGACTAGGGAAGGGAGGCCCTACTTCTAAAATCTCAACTTAGAGATTGGAGCCCTAATGTTGGAAAAAAGGCTATTAGGGAATGGAGGCCATATGTCTAAAAATCTCAACTCAGGGATTGGAGCACTAATGTTCGTAAAAAATGCAACTAGGGAATGGAGGCTCTATGTCTAAAATTGCAAATTAGGCATTGTAGCCCTATTGTTGGAAAAAAAGGTGACTAGGGAATGGAGGCCCTATGTATAAAATCCCAACTCATGAATTGGAGCCCTAATGTTGGTAAAAAAAGCGACTAGGGAATGTAGGCCCTATGTTTAAAAAATCTCAACCCAGGGATTGGAGCCCTAATTTAGGTAAAAAGGCGATTAGGGAATGGAGGCACTATGTCTAAAATCTCAAATTAGGGATTGGAGCCCTAATGTTGGTAAAAAAAAGGCGAATAGGGAATGGAGGCCCTATGCCTAAAATCTCAACTCAGGAATTGGAGCACTAATGTTGGTAAAAAAGGCGACTAAGGAATGGCGGCCCTATGTCTAAAAATCTCAACTCAGGGATTGGAGTGCTAATGTTGGTAAAAAATGCGACTAGGGAATGGAGGCCCTACGTCTAAAATATCAACTCAGGGTTTGGAGCCCCAATGTTGGAAAAAACGCCGACTAGGGAAAGGAGTCCCTATGTCTAAAAATCTCAAATCAGGTATTGGAGCCTTAATGTTGGTAAAAAATGCGACTAGGGAATGGAGGCCTTACGTCTAAAATCTCAACTCAGAGATAGGAGCCCTAATGTTGGTAAAAAGGTGACAAGGGAATGGAGGCCCTATGTCTAAAATATCAACTCAGGGTTTGGGGCCCCAATGTTGTTAAAAACGACGACTAGGGAAAGGAGTACCGATGTCTAAAAATCTCAACACAGGGATTGGAGCCCTAATGTTGGTAAAAAGGAAACTAGGGAATGGAGACCCTATGTCTAAAAATGTAACTCAAGGATTGGATCCCTAATGTTGGTAAAAAAAAGCGACTAGGGAAAGGAGGCCTTATGTCTAAAATCTCAACTCAGGGATTGGAGCCTTAGTGTTGGTCAAAAAAGGCGATTAGGGAATGGAGGCCCTATGTCTAAAATCTCAACTCAGGTATTGGAGCCCTAATATTGGTAAAAAAAAGGAGACTAGAGAATGGAAGCGTTATGTCTAAAATCTCCACTCAGGGATTTGAGCCAAAATGTTGGTAAAAAAGGCGACTAGAGAATGGAGGGCGTTTGTCTAATAATCTCAACTTAGGGATTGTAGCCCTAATATTGGTAAAAAAGGCGACTAGGGAATGGAGGCCCTATGTCTAAAATCTCAACTCAGGAATTGGAGCCCTAATGTTGGTAAAAAAGGCGACTAGGGAACGGTGGCCCTATGTCTAAAAATCTCAACTCAGGGATTGGACCGCTAACGTTGGTAAAAAATGCGACTAGGGAATGGAGGCCTTATGTCTAAAATCTCAACTCAGGGAATGGAGCCCTAATGTTGGTAAAAAAAAGCGACTAGGGAATGGAGGCCTTATGTATAAAATCTCAACTCAGGGATTGGAGCCTTAGTGTTGGTCAAAAAAGGCGATTAGGGAATGGAGGCCCTATGTCTAAAATCTCAACTCAGGTATTGGAGCCCTAATATTGGTAAAAAAAAGGAGACTAGAGAATGGAAGCCCTATGTCTAAAATCTCCACTCAGGGATTTGAGCCAAAATGTTGGTAAAAAGGCGACTAGAGAATGGAGGGCCTTTGTCTAATAATCTCAACTTAGGGATTGTAGCCCTAATATTGATAAAACAAGCGACTAGGGAATGGATGCCCTATGTCTAAAATATCAACTCAGGGTTTGGGGCCCCAATGTTGGTAAAAACGGCGACTAGGGAAAGGAGTCCCTATGTCTAAAAATCTCAACACATGGATTGGAGCCCTAATGTTTGTAAAAAAAGGTGACTAGGGAATGGAGGCCCTATGTCTAAAATATCAACTCAGGGTTTGGGGCCCTAATGTTGATAAAAACGGCGACTAGTGAAAGGAGTCCCTATGTCTAAAAATATCAACTCAGGGATTGGAGCCTTAATGTTGGTAAAAAATGAGACTAGGGAATGGAGGCCTTATGTCTAAAATTTCAACTCAGGGATTGGAGCCCTAATGTTGGTAAAAAGGTGACTAGGGAATCGAGGCCCTATGTCTAAAATCTCAACTTGTGAATTGGAGCCTTAATGTTGGTAAAAAAGGCGACTATGGAATGGTGGCCCTATGTCTAAAAATCTCAACTCAGGGATTGGACCGCTAATGTTGGTAAAAAATGCGACTAGGGAATGGAGGCCTTATGTCTAAAATCTCAACTCAGGGATTGGAGCCTTAGTGTTGGTCAAAAAAGGCGATTAGGGAATGGAGGCCCTATGTCTAAAATCTCAACTCAGGTATTGGATCCCTAATACTGGTAAAAAAAAGGAGACTAGAGAATGGAAGCGTTATGTCTAAAATCTCCACTCAGGGATTTGAGCCAAAATGTTGGTAAAAAGGCGACTAGAGAATGGAGGGCCTTTGTCTAATAATCTCAACTCAGGGATTGTAGCCCTAATATTGGTAAAACAAGTGACTAGGGAATGGAGGCCCTATGTCTAAAATCTCAACTCAGGAATTGGAGCCCTAATGTTGGTAAAAAAGGGGACTAGGGAATGGTGGCCCTATGTCTAAAAATCTCAACTCAGGGATTGGACCGCTAATGTTGGTAAAAAATGCGACTAGGGAATAGAGGCTTTATGTCTAAAATCTCAACTTAGGGATTGGAGCCTTAATGTTGGTAAAATATGTGACAAGGGAATGGAGGCCCTATGTCTAAAATATCAACTCAGGGTATGGGGCCCCAATGTTGGTAAAAACGGCGACTAGAGAAAGGAGTCCCTATGTCCAAAAATCTCAAATCAGGGATTGGAGCCTTAATGTTGGTAAAAAATGCGACTAGGGAATGGAGGCCTTATGTCTAAAATCTCAACTCAGGGATTGGAGCCCTAATGTTGGTAAAAAGGTGACTAGGGAATGGAGGCCCTATATCTAAAATATCAACTCAGGGTTTGGGGAAACAATGTTGTTAAAAATGACGACTAGGGAAAAGAGTCCCGATGTCTAAAAATCTCAACACAGGGATTGGAGCCCTAATGTTGGTAAAAATGAAACTAGGGAATGGAGGCCCTATGTCTAAAAATGTAACTCAGGGATTGGAACCCTAATGTTGGTAAAAAAAACGACTAGGGAATGGAGGCCTTATGTCTAAAATCTCAACTCAGGGATTGGAGCCCTAGTGCTGGTCAAAAAAGCCGATTAGGGAATGGAGGCACTATGTCTAAAATCTCAACTCAGGTATTGGAGCCCTAATATTGGTAAAAAAAAGGCGACTAGAGAATGGAAGCCCTATGTCTAAAATCTCCACTCAGGGATTTGAGCCAAAATGTTTGTAAAAAAGGCGACTAGAGAATGGAGGGCCTTTGTCTAATAATCTCAACTTAGGGATTGTAGCCCTAATATTGGTAAAAAAGGCGACTAGGGAATGGAGGCCCTATGTCTAAAATCTCAACTCAGGAATTGGAGCCCTAATGTTGGTAAAAAAGGCGACTAGGGAATGGTGGCCCTATGTCTAAAAATCTCAACTCAGGGATTGGAGCGCTAATGTTGGTAAAAAATGCGACAAGGGAATGGAGGCCTTATGTCTAAAATCTCAACTCAGGGATTGGAGCCTTAATGTTGGTAAAATATGTGACTAGGGAATGGAGGACCTATGTCTAAAATATCAACTCAGGGTTTGGGGCCCCAATGTTGGTAAAAACGGCGACTAGGGAAAGGAGTCCCTATGTCTAAAAATATCAACTCAGGGATTGGAGCCTTAATGTTGGTAAAAAATGAGACTAGGGAATGGAGGCCTTATGTCTAAAATTTCAACTCAGGGATTGGAGCCCTAATGTTGGTAAAAAGATGACTAGGGAATGGAGGCCCTATGTCTAAAATATCAACTCAGGGATTGGGGCAACAATGTTGTTAAAAACGACGACTAGGGAAAGGAGTCCCGATGTCTAAATATCTAAACATAGGGATTGGAGCCCTAATGTTGGTAAAAAGGAAACTAGGGAATGGAGATCCTATGTCTAAAAACGTAACTCAGGGATTGGAGCCCGAATGTTAGTAAAAAAAGCGACTAGGGAATGAAGGCATTATGTCTAAAATCTCAACTCAGGGATTGGAGCCCTAGTGTTGGTCAAAAAAGGCGATTAGGGAATGGAGGCACTATGTGTAAAATCTCAACTCAGGTATTGGAGCCCTAATATTGGTTAAAAAAAGGCGACTAGAGAATGGAAGCCCTATGTCTAAAATCTCCACTCAGGGATTTGAGCCAAAATGTTGATAAAAAAGGCGACTAGAGAATCGAGGGCCTTTGTCTAATAATCTCAACTCAGGGATTGTAGCCCTAATATTGGTAAAAAAAGTGACTAGGGAATGGAGGACCTTTGTCTAAAATCTCAACTCAGGGATTGGAGCCTTAATGTTGGTAAAAAAAGGCGACTAGGGAATGGAGGCCCTATGTCTAAAATCTCAACTCAGGGATTGGAGCCCTAATGTTGGTAAAAAGGCGACTTGGGAATGGGGGGCCTATGTCTAATAATCTCAACTCAGGGATTGTAGCCCTAATATTGGTAAAAAAAGCGACTAGGGAATGGAGGCCCTATGTCTAAAATCTCAACTCAGGAATTGGAGCCCTAATGTTGGTAAAAAAGGAGACTAGGGAATGGTGGCCCTATGTCTAAATATCTCAACTCAGGGATTGGAGCGCTAATGTATATATAAAAAAATCGACTAGGGAAGGGAGGCCCTACTTCTAAAATCTCAACTTAGAGATTGGAGCCCTAATGTTTGAAAAAAGGCTATTTGGGATTGAAGGCCATATGTCTAAAAATCTCTACTCGGGGATTAGAGTGCTAATGTTCGTAAAAAACGTAACTAGGTAATGGAGGCCCTATGTCAAAAATTGCAAATCAGGCATTGGAGCTCTAATGTTGGGAAAAAAGGCGACTAGGGAATGGAGGCCCTATGTCTAAAATCCCAACTCAGGGATTGGAGCCCTAATGTTGGTAAAAGAGGGTGACTTGGGAAGGGAGGCCCTACTTCTAAAATCTCAACTCAGATATTGGAGCACTAATGTTGGAAAATAAGGCGACTAGGGAATGGTGGCGCTATGTATGAAAATCTCAACTCAGTAATTGAGCGCTAATGTTGGTAAAAAATGCGACAAGGGAATGGAGGCCTTATGTCTAAAATCTCAACTCAGGGATTGGAGCCCTAATGTTGGTAAAAAGGTGACTAGGGAATGGAGGCCCTATGTCTAAAATATCAACTCAGGGTTTGGGGCTCCAATGTTGGTAAAAACGACGACTAGGGAAAGGAATCCCTATGTCTAAAAATCTCAACACATGGTTTGGAGCCCTAATGTTGGTAAAAAAAAAAGGTTACTAGGGAATAGAGGCCCTATGTCTAAAATATCAACTCAGGGTTTGGGGCCCCAATCTTGTTAAAACCGGCGATTGGGGAAAGGAGTCCCTATGTCTAAAAATCTCAACACAGGGATTTGAGCCATAATGTTGGTAAAAAGGAAACTAGGGAATGGAGACCATATGTCTAAAATCGTAACTCAGGGATTGGAGCCCTAATGTTGGTAAAAAAAAGCGACTAGGGAATGGAGGCCTTATGTCTAAAATCTCAACTCAGGGATTGGAGCCCTAGTTTTGGTCAAAAAAGGCGATTAGGGAATGGAGGCCCTATGTCTAAAATCTCAATTCAGGTATTGGAGCCCTAATATTGGTAACAAAAGACGACTAGGGAATGGAAGCCCTATGTCTAAAATCTCCACTCAGGGATTTGATCCCAAATGTTGGTAAAAAAGGCGACTAGAGAATGGAGGCTCTTTCTCTAATAATCTCAACTCATGTATTGTAGTCCTAATGTTGGTAAAATAAAGCGACTAGGGAACGGAGGCCCTATGTCTAAATCTCATCTCAGGGATTGGAGATCTAATGTTTGTAAAATGGAGGCCCTATGTCCAAAAATCTAAACTCAGGGATTGGAACTCTAATGTTGGTAAAAAGGCAACTAGGAAATGGGGCCCAATTTCTAAAATCTCAACTTAGGGATTGGAACCCTAATGTTGGTATAAAAGGCAGCTACATATTGGTAGCCCTATGTCAAAAATCTCAACTCTGGGATTGGAGCCCTAATGTTGGTAAAAAGGCGACTAGGGAATGGAGGCCCTATGCCTAAAATCTCAACTCAGGAATTGGAGCCCTAATGTTGGTAAAAATTGCGACTAGGGAATGGAGGCCCTATGTTTAAAAAATCTCAACTCCGGGATTGGAGCCCTAATTTTGGTAAAAAAGGCGATTAGGGAATGGAGGCACTATGTCTAAAATGTCAACTCAGGGATTGGAGCCCTAATGTTCGTAAAAAAAAGGCGACTACAGAATGGAGGCCCTATGTCTAAAATCTCAACTCAGGGATTGGAGCCCTAATGTTGGTAAAAAAGGGGACTAGGGAATGGAGGGCCTATGTCTAAAATCTCAACTCATGGATTAGAGCCCTAATGTTGGTAAAAAGGGCGACTAGGGAATGAAGGCCCTATTTCTAAAATCTCAAATCAGGGATTGGATCCCTAATGTTGGTAAAAAAGGCAACTAGTGATTTGGAGATCCTATGTCTAAAAATCCAAACTCAGGGATTTGAGCCCTAATATATATATAAAAAAAAGTCGACTAGGGAAGGGAGGCCCTACTTCTAAAATCTCAACTTAGAGATTGAAGCCCTAATGTTTGAAAAAAGGCCATTAGGGAATGGAGGCCATATGTCTAAAAATCTCAACTCAGGGATTGGAGTGCTAATGTTCGTAAAAAACGCAACTAGGGAATGGAGGCCCAATGTCTAAAATTGCAAATCAAGCATTGGAGCCTTAATGTTTGGAAAAAAGGCGACTAGGGAATGGAGGCCCTATGTCTAAAATCCCAACTCAGGGATTGGAGCACTAATGTTGGTAAAAAAGGCGACTAGGGATTGGAAGACCTATTTTTAAAATCACAAATCAGGGATTGGAGCCCTAATGTTGGTAAAAAAAAGGCGACTAGGGATTTGGAGGCCATATGTCTAAAAATTTAAACTCAGGGATTGGAGCCCTAATGTTGGTAAAAGAGGGCGACTTGGGAAGGGAGGCCCTACTTCTAAAATCTCAACTCAGAGATTGGAGCCCTAATGTTGGAAAAAACGGCGACTAGGGAATGGTGGCCCTATGTCTAAAAATCTCAACTCAGTAAATTGAGCACTAACATGCGACTAGGGAATGGAGGCCTTATGTCTAAAATCTCAACTCAGAAATTGGAGCCCTAATGTTGGTAGAAAAGGTGACTAGGGAATGGAGGCCCTATGTCTAAAATATCAACTCAGGGTTTGGGGCCCCAATGTTGGTAAAAACGGCGACTAGGGAAAGGAGTCCCTATGTCCAAAAATCTCAACACATGGATTGGAGCCCTAATGTTGGTAAAAAACGGTGACTAGGGAATTGAGGCCCAATGTCTAAAATATCAACTCAGGGTGTGGGGCCCCGATCTTGTTAAAAATGGCGACTAGGGAAAGGAGTCCCTATGTCTAAAAATCTCAACGCAGAGATTGGAGCCCTAATGTTGGTAAAAAGGAAATTAGGGAATGGAGACCCTATGTCTAAAATCGTAACTCAGGGATTTGAGCCCTAATGTTGGTAAAAAAAAGCGACTAGGGAATGGAGGCCTTATGTCTAAAATCTCAACTCAGGGATTGGAGCCCTAGTGTTGGTCAAAAAAGGCGATTAGGGAATGGAGGCCCTATGTCTAAAATCTCAACTCAGGTATTGGAGCCCTAATATTGGTAAAAAAAGACGACTAGGGAATGGAAGCCCTATGTCTAAAATCTCCACTCAGGGATTTGTTCCCAAATGTTGGTAAAAAAGGCGACTAGAGAATGGAGGCTCTTTCTCTAATAATCTCAACTCATGTATTGTAGTCCTAATGTTGGTAAAATAAAGCGACTAGGGAACGGAGGCCCTATGTCTAAATCTCATCTCAGGGATTGGAGATCTAATGTTTGTAAAATAGATGCCCTATGTCCAAAAATCTAAACTCGGGGATTGGAACTCTAATGTTGGTAAAAAGGCAACTAGGAAATGGGGCCCAATTTCTAAAATCTCAACTTAGGGATTGGAACCCTAATGTTGGTATAAAAGGCAGCTACATATTGGTAGCCCTATGTCAAAAATCTCAACTCTGGGATTGGAGCCCTAATGTTGGTGAAAAGGCGACTAGGGAATGGAGGCCCTATGCCTAAAATCTCAACTCAGGAATTGGAGCCGTAATGTTGGTAAAAAATGCGACTAGGGAATGGAGGCCCTATGTTTAAAAAATCTCAACTCCGGGATTGGAGCCCTAATTTTGGTAAAAAAGGCGATTAGGGAACGGAGGCACTATGTCTAAAATGTCAACTCAGGGATTGGAGCCCTAATGTTGGTAAAAAAAAAGGCGACTACAGAATGGAGGCCCTATGTCTAAAATCTCAACTCAGGGATTGGAGCCCTAATGTTGGTAAAAAGGGGACTAGGGAATGGAGGGCCTATGTCTAAAATCTCAACTCATGGATTAGAGCCCTAATGTAGGTAAAAAGGGCGACTAGGGAATGAAGGCCCTATTTCTAAAATCTCAAATCAGGGATTGGATCCCTAATCTTGGTAAAAAAGGCGACTAGTGATTTGGAGATCCTATGTCTAAAAATCCAAACTCAGGGATTTGAGCCCTAATGTATATAAAAAAAAGTCAACTAGGGAAGGGAGGCCCTACTTCTAAAATCTCAACTTAGAGATTGGAGCCCTAATGTTTGAAAAAAGGCTATTAGGGAATGGAGGCCATATGTCTAAAAATCTCAACTCAAGGATTAGAGTGCTAATGTTCGTAAAAACGCAACTAGGGAATGGAGGCCCTATGTCTAAAATTGCAAATCAAGCATTGGAGCCTTAATGTTTGGAAAAAAGGCTACTAGGGAATGGAGGCCCTATGTCTAAAATCCCAACTCAGGGATTGGAGCACTAATGTTGGTAAAAAAGGCAACTAGGGATTGGAAGACCTATTTTTAAAATCACAAATCAGGGATTGGAGCCCTAATGTTGGTAAAAAAAAAAGGCGACTAGGGATTTGGAGGCCATATGTCTAAAAATCTAAACTCAGGGATTGGAGCCCTAATGTTGGTAAAAGAGGGCGACTTGGGAAGGGAGGCCCTACTTCTAAAATCTCAACTCAGAGATTGGAGCCCTAATGTTGGAAAAAACGGCGACTAGGGAATGGTGGCCCTATGTCTAAAATTCTCAACTCAGTAATTGGAGCACTAATATGCGACTAGGGAATGGAGGCCTTATGTCTAAAATCTCAACTCAGGAATTGGAGCCCTAATGTTGGTAAAAATGGTGACTAGGGAATGGAGGCCCTATGTCTAAAATATAAACTCAGGGTTTGGGGCCCCAATGTTGGTAAAAACGGCGACTAGGGAAAGGAGTCCCTATGTCCAAAAATCTCAACACATGGATTGGAGCCCTAATGTTGGTAAAAAACGGTGACTAGGGAATGGAGGCCCTATGTCTAAAATATCAACTCAGGGTGTGGGGCCCCGATCTTGTTAAAAATGGCGACTAGGGAAAGGAGTCCCTATGTCTAAAAATCTCAATGCAGAGATTGGAGCCCTAATGTTGGTAAAAAGGAAACTAGGGAATGTAGACCCTATGTCTAAAATCGTAACTCAGGGATTGGAGCCCTAATGTTAGTAAAAAAAGCGACTAGGGAATGAAGGCCTTATGTCTAAAATCTCAACTCAGGGATTGGAGCCCTAATGTTGGTCAAAAAAGGCGATTAGGGAATGGAGGACCTATGTCTAAAATCTCAACTTAGGTATTGGAGCCATAATATTGGTAAAAAAAGGCGACTAGGGAATGGAAGCCCTATGTCTAAAATCTTCAGTCAGGGATTTGAGCCCAAATGTTGGTAAAAAAGGTGACTTGAGAATGGGGGCTATTTCTTAAATAATCTCAACTCATGGATCTTATCCCTAATGTTGGTAAAAAAAAGCGACTAGGGAATGGAGGCCCTATGTCTAAAATCTCATCTCAGGGATTGGAGATCTAATGTTTGTAAAATGGAGGCCCTATGTCCAAAAATCCAAACTCAGGGATTGGAGCTCTAATGTTGGTAAAGAGGCAACTAGGAAATGGGGCCCAATTTCTAACATCTCAACTTAGGGATTGGAACCCTAATGTTAGTATAAAAGGCGACTAGATATTGGAAGCCCTATGTCAAAAATCTCAACTCTGGGATTGGAGCCCTAATGTTGGTAAAAAGGCGACTAGGGAATGGAGGCCCTATGCCTAAAATATCAACTCAGGAATTGGAGCCCTAAAGTTGGTAAAAATGGCGACTAGGGAATGGAGGCCCTATGTTTAAAAAATTTCAACTCCGGGATTGGAGCCCTAATTTTGGTAAAAAAGGCGATTAGGGAATGGAGGCATCCCTAATGTTGGTAAAAAAAATACGACTAGGGAATGGAGGCACTATGTCTAAAATCTCAACTTAGGGATTTGAGCCCTAATTTTGGTAAAAAAGGCGACTAGGGAATGGAGGGCCTATGTCTAAAATCTCAACTCATGGATAAGAGCCCTAATGTTGGTAAAAAGGGCGACTAGGGAATGAAGGCCCTATTTCTAAAATCTCAAATCAGGGATTGGAGCCCTAATGTTGGTAGAAAGGCGACTAGGGATTTGGATATCCTATGTCTAAAAATCCAAACTCATGGATTTGAGCCCTAATGTATATATAAAAAAAAGTCGACTAGGGAAGGGAGGCCCTACTTCTAAAATCTCAACTTAGAGATTGGAGCCCTAATGTTTGAAAAAAGGCTATTAGGGAATGGAGGCCATATGTCTAAAAATCTCAACTCAGGGATTGGAGTGCTAATGTTCGTGAAAAACGCAACAAGGGAATGGAGGCCCTATGTCTAAAATTGCAAATTAGGCATTGGAGCCCTAATGCTGGAAAAAAAGGCGACTAGGGAATGGAGGCCCTATGTCTAATATCCCAACTCAGGGATTGGAGCACTAATGTTGGTAAAAAAGGCGACTAGGGAATGGAAGCCTTATTTTTAAAATCACAAATCAGGGATTGGAGCCCTAATGTTGCTAAAAAATGGCGACTAGGGATTTGGAAGCCATATGTCTAAAAATCTTAACTGAGGGATTGGAGCCCTAATGTTGGTAAAAAAGGGCGACTTGGGAAGGGAGGCCCTACTTCTAAAATCTCAACTCAGAGATTAGAGCCCTAATGTTGGAAAAAAAGGAGACTAGGGAATTGTGGCCCTATGACTAAAAATCTCACCTCAGTAATTGGAGCGCTAATGTTTGTAAAAAATGTGACTAGGGAATCGAGGCCTTATGTCTAAAATTTTAACTCAGGGTTTGGAGCCCTAATGTTGGTAAAAAAGGTGACAAGGGAATGGAGGCCCTATGTCTAAAATATCAATTCAGGGTTTGGGGCCCCAATGTTGGTAAAAACGGCGACTGGGGAAAGGAGTCCCTATGTCTAAAAATCTCAACACATGGATTGAAGCCCTAATGTTGGTAAAAAAAGGTGACCAGGGAATAGAGGCCCTATGTCTAAAATAACAACTCAGGGTGTGGGGCCCATATGTTAAAAACGACGACTAGAGAAAGGAGTCCCTATGTCTAAAAATCTCAACACAGGGATTGGAGCCCTAATGTTGGTAAAAAGGAAACTAGGGAATGGAGACCCTATGTCTAAATTCGTAACTCAGGGATTGGAGCCCTAATGTTGGTAAGAAAAAGCGACTACGGAATGGAGGCCTTATGTATAAAAACTCAACTCATGAATTGGAGCCTTAGTGTTGGTCAAAAAAGGCGATTAGGGAATGGAGGCCCTATGTCTAAAATCTAAACTCAGGGATTGGAGCCCTAATGTTGGTAAAAAAAGGAGACTAGGGAATGGAGGGCCTATGTATAAAATCTCAACCCATGGATTAGAGCCCTAATGTTGGTAAAAAAGGCGACTAGGGAATGGAAGGCCTATGTCTAAAATCTCAACTCATGGATTAGAGCCATAATGTTGGTAAAAAGGGCAACTAGGGATTTGGATATCCTATGTCTAAAAATCAAAACTCAGGGATTTGAGCCATAATGTATATAAAAAAAAAGTCGACTAGGGAAGGGAGGCCCTACTTCTAAAATCTCAACTTAGAGATTGGAGCCCTATTGTTTGAAAAAAGGCTATTAGGGAATGGAGGCCATATGTCTAAAAATCTCAACTCAGGGATTGGAGTGCTAATGTTCGTGAAAAACGCAACTAGGGAATGGAGGCCCTATGTCTAAAATTGCTAATCAGGCATTGGAGCCCTAATGTTGGAAAAAAAGGCGACTAGGGAATGGAGGCCCTATGTCTAAAATCCCAACTCAGGGATTGAAGCACTAATGTTGGTAAAAAAGGCGACTAGGGAATGGAAGCCTTATTTATAAAATCACAAATCAGGGATTGGAGCCCTAACGTTGGTAAAAAAAGGAGACTAGGGATTTGGAGGCCATATGTCTAAAAATCTAAACTGAGGGAATGGAGCCCTAATGTTAGTAAAAAACGGCGACTTGGGAAGGGAGGCCCTACTTCTAAAATCTCAACTCAGAGATTGGAGCCCTAATGTTGGAAAAAAAGGAGACTAGGGAATGGTGGACCTATGTCTAAAAATCTCAACTCAGTAATTGTAGCGCTAATGCTTGTAAAAAATGCGACTAGGGAATGGAGGCCTTATGTCTAAAATCTCAACTCAGGTTTTGGAGCCCTAATATTGGTAAAAAAGGTGACTAGGGAATGGAGGCCCTACGTCTAAAATATCAACTCAGGGTTTGGGGCCCCAATGTTGGTAAAAACGGCGACTAGGGAAACGAGTCCCTATGTCTAAAAATCTCAACACATAGATTGGAGCCCTAATATTGGTAAAAAAGGTGACTTGGGAATGGAGGCCCTATGTCTAAAATATCAACTCAGGGTGTGGGGCCCATATGTTAAAAACGGCGACTAGAGAAAGAAGTCCCTATGTCTAAAAATCTCAACACAGGGATTGGAGCCCTAATGTTGGTAAAAAGGAAACTAGAGAATGGAGACCCTATGTCTAAATTCGTAACTTAGGGATTGGATCCCTAATGTTGGTAAAAAAAAGTGACTACGGAATGGAGGCCTTATGTCTAAAATCTCAACTCAGGAATTGGAGCCCTAGTGTTGGTAAAAAAAGGCGATTAGGGAATGAAGGCCCTATGTCTAAAATCTCAACTCAGGTATTGGAGCCATAAGAATTGTAAAAAAAGGCGACTGGGGAATTGAAGCCCTATGTCTAAAATCTTCACTCAGGGATTTGAGCCCAAATGTTGGTAAAAAAGGCGACTAGAGAATGGAGGCTCTTTCTCTAATAATCTCAACTCAGGGATTGTAGCCCTAATGTTGGTAAAAAAAGCGACTAAGGAACGAAGGCCCTATGTCTAAAATCTCATCTCAGGGATTGGAGATCTAATGTTTTTAAAATGGAGGTCCTATGCCCAAAAATCTAAACTCAGGGATTGGAGCTCTAATGTTGGTAAAAAGGACACTAGGAAATGGGGCCCAATTTCTAAAATCTCAACTTAGGGATTGGAACCCTAATGTTGGTATAAAAGGCGACTAGATATTGGAAGACCTATGTCAAAATCTCAACTCTGGGATTGGAGCCCTAATGTTGGTAAAAAGGCGACTAGGGAATGGAGGCCCTATGCCTAAAATCTCAACTCAGGAATTGGAGCCCTAATGTTGGTAAAAATGGCGACTAGGGAATGGAGGCCCTATGTTTAAAAAATCTTAACTCCGGGATGGGAGCCCTAATTTTGGTAAAAAAGGCGATTAGGGAATGGAGGCACTATGTCTAAAATCTCAACTCATGGATTGGAGCCCATATGTTGGTATAAAAGGCGACTAGATAATAGGGGCTCTATGACTAAAATCTCAAATCAGGGATTGGAGCTCTAATGTTGGTAAAGGCGATTATGGAATGGAGGCCCTCTGTCTAAAATCTCAACTCAGGGATAGGAGCCCAAATGTTGGTAAAAAAAAAAGGCGACTAGGGAATGGAGGCCCTATGTCTAAAATCTCAACAAAGTGATTGGATCCCTGATGTTGGTAAAAAAGGCGACTAGGCAATGGAGGGCCTATGTCTAATATCTCAACTCATGGATTAGAGCCCTAATATTGGTAAAAAGGGCGACTAGGGAATGAAGGCCGTATTTCTAAAATCTCAAATCAGGGATTGGAGCCCTAATGTTGGTAAAAAAGGCAACTTGGGATTTTGAGATCCCATGTCTAAAAATCTAAACTCAGGGATTTGAGCCCTAACGTTGTTAAAAAAAAAAGGAAACTAGGGAAGGGAGGCCCTACTTCTAAAATCTCAACTTAGAGATTGGAGCCCTAATGTTGGAATAAATGCTATTAGGGAATGGAGGCCCTATGTCTAAAAATCTCAACTCAGGGATTGGAGTGCTAATGTTCGTAAAAATCGCGACTAGGGAATCGAGGCCCTATGTCTAAAATTGCAAATCAGGCATTGGAGCCTTAATGTTGGTAAAAAGGCGACTAGGGAATGGAGTCCTTATGTCTAAAATCTCAGCTCAGGGATTGGAGCCCTAATGTGGGTAAAAAAGGCGACTAGGGAATGGAAGCCCTATTTTTAAAATCTCAAATCAGGGATTGGAGCCCAAATGTTGGTAAAAAAAGGCGATTAGGGATTTGGAGGCCATATGTCTAAAATCTAAACTCAGGGATTGGAGCCCTAATATTGGTAAAAAAGGGCGACTTGGGAAGGGAGGCCCCAGTTCTAAAATCTCAACTCAGAGATTGGAGCCCTAATGTTGGAAAAAAGGCGACTAGGGAATGGTGGCCCTATGTCTAAAAATCACAACTCTGGGATTGGAGCGCTAATGTTGGTATAAAATGCGACAAGGGAATGGAGGCCTTATGTCTAAAATCTTAACTCAGGGATTGGAGCCCTAATGTTGGTAAAAAAAGGTGACTAGGGAATGGAGGCCTTATGTCTAATATGTCAACTCAGGGTTTAGGGCCCCAATGTTGGTAAAAACGGTGACTAGGGAAAGGAGTCCCTGTCACACCTCCTTTTTTAACACTACTATACCCGCAAGGGCGTAGAGGAGTTTTTCCCAATTTAAGGACAGTCGGAACGGGATTAGTTATTTAAAATTTTCAGAGTCGCCACTTGAGAATAATGGTGTCCCATGTATCCGGTTTAATCCCGAACCGAGGAAAGTTTGACTCTGTTACAGTCTGCGAACTAGAAATACGGATAAGGAATTCTGTTAATCCGGGAGAAGGTGTTAGGAACTCCCGAATTCTGTGGTTCTAGGACGGTCGCTCAACTATTGTATTTGTTTTCATCTAATTTATATTATAGATTTCAATTATGTGCATTAGTATTCCACTTTTTCAATTTTAAGCAATTGCAACGTCGTGAAAATGCATTTTTAACCACACCGTACTAGTACGCCTGTGGCTTTAAATACACTTCGACTTCGTTGAGAGTAAGATTTGGGTCACATAAATGCGCACCCGTACTTGAGAATGAATATTAAAATTGTGCCTAAGATATCTATGTCTTATTACTTTGGGAAAGACCGTGAAATTAGCTAAATGGTCCTTCCGAATCTAAAGATTTTATAGCAATTATTTGAGGGCCCCGTGCATTCTTGCCTTATAACGAGGCTCATCTCATT